>QTSX02002964.1:0-252371 GCA_014839935.2 Entomophthora muscae
TTTCCCCCTCTTTTAATCCCCATCAGTAATGACTAACTCACCTTGAGCTTTTCATTTGGCGAGTTGTAGGTAGTTGAAACTCTTCTTAACATATATGCTAATTTCCTTAATATTTTTAGCTACATCATCAATAACTTCTTTTGAGTGTATAATTAAGAAATCATTGCAAGCGCTTTAAATTTCTTCAAATTAATCCATTCGTTAATTGAAGTTTGACTTTAAGTCACTTGTTGGAGTGATTTGCTTATAACTTACCATTGCCCATTACTCTGAACCTTGTCGTTCTTGTGTCAACTACTTCAATAACTTCTTTGAGTGTATAATTTAAGGACCACAAAGGCCAGTCTCCTCATACCAACTAACTGCCAATTGAAGTTTGACTCTAAGTCACTTGTTGAGGATTTGCTTCTGAGTACTTACCGTCACCATTACTCTGAACCCTTTGTCGTTCTTTGTGTCAATCACTCTGTATTACCTCTGCTTGTCTGGTTTCCAACTTGTGCAATACCAAGTGCACCAACTAATTACTATACTGTCTTATAGTCTCACTACTATAACTCTAGACTGTTGACCAACCAACAGACTTTCCCTTGTAACTGTAGTAAGAGTACTACAACAGGGAACAGAGGATATGGGATGTCATTCTAGAGCTATGCGTGTCTACTTGTAGCCAAGGACGTCCTACCAAACCTCCCCAGCCTAACCCTCAGGTACTTGTGTTAACCACTCAAGTTGCTGAGTTGCAACAGGAGCTTGCCGCCTTACGCGAGGTAGTGACAACTGCTGCTAGTCCAGTTGGGGTTAGCAATGTAGATGGCTGCTGTCCTGGTTTGGCGGGGGCTCCTTGAATCCATTGTGCTAGGGAGTTGATTTCCCTAGCTAATGAGGTGGACCATTTGAAACGAGACCAGACTGAGTTGGACAGAGACGTACAAGAGATGAGTGAGTTGATTGACTTGGTAAATTACAGGTTTGGCCCTTGGCTATCAGTGGGACCATCCCTTACCTCTCAACTGTCTGAGCTTTCCACCGTAGTCACCACACAAGGACAGCAACTAGATGTGAAAGAGCAGCAGGCTACTCTAGCCAACACTACAGGTACCCGCACTGCTGAGACTCTGACCACTCTTGAGGAGAGTGTTTGACAACTGTGGGCTAGACAACCCCCCTCTGAATCCAAAGCTGAATTCTCCCTGCATATAAATGTACTTGATAGCAAAAATGGTGGCCCAACGCCTGAGGCACACTTCAAGCCTACCTTAAAGCAAGTCTTTGATCCCAAAACCTCAATTATTGCAGCTTACTTAACTATTTATGAGACTGCCATGAGACAAGCATCAGATGAGGTTAAGAAAGAACATATTCTGACCTGTCTACACCCAACTTGCCAGGAGGTGGTTGTTCCAGAGCTTCCCACCATTGAGACTTGGGAAGATATGAAGCAGCTTCTGATTGACAATATTGGTGTTGACCTTAGCCTGGAAATGAAAAAAGACGCCTTCATGCACATATCTTTCAAGCCCAAAGAGACACTAGCCAAATTTGCAGACAGATTCTACATGGAAGGACAACAATTAATAACAAGCAGACAGTTGACAGCACATGAAGCTTATATGGCTTGCGCTCAAGCCCTCAAAGTTAACCAGCTCTTGTGCCTTCATTTCAAAGCCCATAAAGCTATGCTTTCTTCCATGAAAAGTATAAAGACACTGCTGCAGGATATGCACCTCACCCATTCTGGAGCAGTTGTTCAGGAGATTTGTGCCGCTTCCAACTCTGAGTCATCTTCTAGTGGCCCTTGTATCATTACCATGAACTCACAAAATCCTCCTTGACGTCAGGACTGCCACAAATGTGGTCAGATAGGTCACCATTCTCGCGTCTGCACCAATCTGCGGGTTGAAGGAGCTTATCTCAAGGATCAGTCGGGAAAAGAACAGTCAACCTAGAGGCAGAGACGCTCTTGGTTGAAAATTCTTCCCAGTATCTTTTAATCCCTCTTTCTACTGATGACTCTGAGCCTGCTGATAACAAGGCTCCTCCTATCCTCCTTTTGTTCCACAACATTTCTTATAACTCTGACCTGGATGATTCTGATGTTAAAGACCCTGACACATATGGGTACTCTGTTCTTGCTGTTGTAACTGTGCTGTTTTAGAAAAGTTACAAGGGGAAAAATATTTAGAAACTAGATAATAATCTTTATTGGAAGATAGGAATTATATAGTTATAGTGAATCCATGGATAGAAGGAACAGAATTGCTGGTCACACAGCTGGATGGTGAAGGGGGTGGCTTGATCCTGGTAATGAGTCAAGCGCTAAAACAAGTCATCCACTGTACAGGACCTTTATCTGTTCATCTTGTTGGATTTAGTAATCCAAGTTGACTTCTTAGTTTGGCTTCAAGTAATTGGATAATTGTATTGTGGGTCACAAACCCGCTTGGTTGGAACCTTGCTGGCGGGTCAAGCCTGAAGTTTTGACACCCCCCTGCTGAAGGCCGGCTTCCTCTGGGGGCAGGTCCTCAGGGAGATTGTCAGGAGCCCAAGCGCCATATTGGACTAGTTGTTGTTTGGTGGCGGGTAGGGAAGCTTCTCATTGCTTTTGCTGTGCCTTGCAAGGCCTGAGGCAATCATGGTGGAGGACTTTGTTCTGTTTACGTTTTCCGAGTCCTTGCACGAGGTAAGTGTTATTGTTATTTACCTTTAGGATGATTGCTTGTCCTACTTTTTTGGGTTGTATTTTGCTCTTGTCTACGTTCATGACCCAGACTTCATCCCTGACTTCATGTCTGTTGCAGATGGGGATGGCAGTTTTCTGCAAACACTCCTCTTCTTTCTCTGTCTGCCTTTTGTTTGCTTCTGCAACATGGGGTCTGAGCGTAGGGGGACTTTGCTTGGTATCTCAGCTTAGGTTCTGTCAATGCTTGAATGATAAATGGCTGTGTGCTGTATACCAGTTAAAACGGGCTTTTCCCAGTGGATCTGTTCACACAGGTTTGACACACAAGTAGCGCAGTTGATAGCTGCTTATGCCAATCCTCAGGTTTGCCAGCAGTGAGTTTGGCTAAGGCTTGCACAAGGCTACCATTAAGTCTCTCTTGCCCATTAGCCTGTGGGTGGTATGGCGTTTTTACAGTGTGTTTGACCCCATTCTTTGTGAGGTATACATTGGTGTTTTCTGAGGTTAGTTCTTTTCCTCCATCAGTTATCAGGAGTTCTAGCTTTCCAAACTTGCTAATTATCTCTTTGCCAATGAAGCGTTGTACGTTGTTGCCCGTGTGGGATTTCACTGCTTGGGCTACTGGCCAACGTGTTGTAAAGTCAATGGCAATAATGATGTATTTCTTGTCATTGTGTTTCCCTGGCATAGGACCAACAATTTTGAGAGCCCATACTTTGAAGGGTAGCTGTGTGCGGATGGGAAGTACTAATTTTGGCAGGGTCTCACTTTTGGCAAACTTTTTGCATACTTCACATTGTTTCAGCACTTCTTGAACATTGTAATACAAAGTTGGCCACCAGACTTTGTGTTTAAGGAACTTGTAGAGGTTTTGTCTCTTGGTATGGCCCAGGTCTCTGTGATAACGTAGAATGGTGTCCACTCTATGGTGTGTGGGGATGTAGGGAATGGTTGTGCCATCAGACATCTTTCTGTTGAGGGTCCTGTATACGTTGGCAAACAGGTGCTCATTTTTGATGGCTGTTTCCTTGGTGATATTGGTTGTGCCCAGGGGAACCCTTTGTCTTTTGTCTGTAGTACTAAGAGAGGCCAGTCCGGGTTGATCTTGTTCTCTCCTCTTTAGGCGCGGACATACAGGCAAGAAAAGGCGTCTGCCATGGCAAGCTTGGCTCCAGGTTTGTACTGGATGAGCATGTTGAATCTCTCTAACAGTCTCATCCATTTGACTTGTCTGCGGGATAGAATTGCCTGAGTTTTGAAGTATATGAGTGACTTGTGGTCTGTCAAGGCAATGAATTCCTCTTGTTGTTCCAGATAGCATTGCCACTTAACAAGGCAGTGTACAATTGCCAGCAATTCCTTGTCATGTATTGGGTAGCGGCACTCACTGTCTGTCAACTTATGTGACTTGTAGGCCACAGGCAGGAAGTCACCAGTGACATTATTAATTTGAAATACCCCGCCAATGGACGTGTCAAAGGCGTTTGTTTCCAACTGGTATTCCCCATCTTGTTTGGGGTATTGGAGGATGGGCGCCGTTGTGAGTTTTTCCTTGAGGCGGCAGAAACAAAGGTCACACTGAGGGGTCCATACAAACTTAGATTTGGCTCTGGTTTTAGTGGATAGTGATGCAGTCAGTAAGCCACAGTCAGGTATGAAGCGGTGTATGTATGCTACCATCCCCAGGAAGGTACAAAGTTCTGACTTGTCCTTGGGTGGTGGCATCTTACAGATGGCCTGGATCTTTTGGTTGTCAGGTTTGATACCATCTTTGGAGACTATGTGTCCCAAGAAGGGGAGTTGCTTGCAAAAGAACTGGCATTTGGAGAGCTTGGCTAGGAGCTTGTGTTCTGCTATGGTGGTGAAGACTGCTTCCAGGTCCAAATGGTGCTGTTCTACTGTTGGGATGTAAACTATGATGTTGTCCAAATAAACCAGGGCACACTTGCCAATATGGGGGGCAAAGACTTCATTCATGAAGGTGACTAAGGTCAAAGGAGCGTTGATCATGCCAAAAAAAGTACTACACATTCATATGAGCCATACTTGGTGCAGAAAGCTGTTTTGAGGATATCCTCTTCTTTGATGCGGATTTGGTTGTAGCCTTCTGTGAGATCAAACTTAGAGCAGACTGTGGCGCCACCAAGGGCATCAAAGAGGTTGTCAATGAGTGGCAACAGGTAACAATTCTTAATAGTGACTTCATTAAATGCTTGGTAATCTGTAACTAGGCGCAGGGTGCCGTCCTTTTTGGCCACAAAGAATACAGCGGCGCCAAAAGGAGACTGTGAGGGGCATATAAGTCCTTTTTCTGGTGCTTCATTGAGGTACGCTCACAGAGCGTTGTCTTTGTTGGGAGTCAGGCAGTAGATAGGCCGTGCTTTAGGGACCGCTCCTTTTAGTTGAATGGAATGCTGAATATGTTTCTTAGGTGGCAACCTGGGTAGCGCTTCCTTGAAGATCTCTGGGTGTTGCACTATGATTTCATAATCCTGTGGTGTGGTGGTATCCTGGTGATCCTTGAATTGTATGATTTTGTACTGGCAGGATTCCCAGTCAATCTTCTTGAGGTTCTCCTATTTGTCCAAGGTCTCAGTGATATGTACAAAGACATGGTTGCATAGGAGTTGGTCCACAGAGTTGAATATATTTGGTGGTTGACTCCTTCACGTTTGATGGTCAATAACGAGGTTATCCAGTCTATGTGGGGGTTATTTTTCTGTAACCAGTCAAGTCCTAGTATAATGTCAAACTTGGTAAAGTTGATGACAGGGCCTTGGATAGTGGAGTGTAGGCTTTCTAGCATAACAGAGAAGGGGCAGTTTCCCGTGTCACAGCAATGTAATGTTCATCAGCTAAAACCATGTTCTTAATCCGCAAAGGATTAGTGGCTAACTTGAACTTGTCAACAAAGCTGCTGTTGGCCAGGGTTTGATCTGCGCCCAAATCCAGGAGGGTGGAGCCTGTGTAACTGCAAAAGCGGAAAGGATAGGACATCAATTTATTTGGGTGCCTTGCAATGATATACAGTACCGGGTCCTCTGAGGGTACTTGGATCATGGGGCATTGGTCCACGTCCTCTGGACGGTACTCATCACTGTGCAAGTTGGGGATAGTCTGGGGAGTGCTTGGCTTGCTTAATGCTCTCCCCAAGCTTTTCCCTTGTCCTGATTTTCCTGAGTGGTTGCCACGCAGAAATGATTTCTATTTGATTGTCTACCATTCCCATTACTGTGTCCATTTGAGCCAGAGGGTTTGTAGATGGTGTTGCTGTTACCATTGCCCAGGGGTGGTCTACTGGAGCGCCTGCTTGCATGCAAGTCCTTGGGTCTCTCTTGTTTCCCTGTTTGTGCCTTGTGGAGGGCGTTGGAGGTTTGTTCTGCCTTCTCAGCTTCACAGTATAGGCTTAGAGATTGGTCACTTGATCCAGGTTCACGTGTCTCATCACGTACAACTTGAGGGCATTGTAGTACATGAGGTGTGTGGCTGGGTTGTCAAAAACCATATCAGCAGGTGCGCGCAGACAAAGTTCCTCATAGGCGCAGGTGAGTTCTTTTACTGTGTCAGTCTGGGTTAAGTTCTTTACTTGTTGGATAATCATGAGTGCAGTATCCTTCAACAAAAATTGTGCCAGGAAGTCCTTCTTGAAGGTGTCCCAGTTTTTCTTGGTGTGCTCCTCATACCACTTGTCACACCAGGTACCAGCGTCATGTGTAAGTTGGATGGAGATCTCTGCAATCCAGAATTTCTGTGGACAATCCATCTGAGTTAGCTTGCTTTGGGCAGATTGTATCCAGGCGGCGGCGTTGTTGTCACTGGCTCCTGCAAAAGGTTCCAAGGCGGCACTTCAAAGTCTCTGGGATATGTAGGCAGGCATGATGTTCTCTTTGACTGGTTGTGGCATGGCTACAGGGTTTTGGAAGAAACCTTGTGCAGACATGGTGTTGAAGGCGGGCAGCGGGATCACTGTATTCTGGTACAGGAAAAAGCCATCAGGTATTGCGGTACCAGGAGTGTACGGGGTCTAGTCAGGCGGGAGGCCAGACATGATTCTGTCAAGTATTTGTTGGCCGCAGCGTGTGCGGGCAACAGGCGGGATTTTTCAATAATAGGTAGGATGGAGAACCTACCTGTGCTACCAATGTTGTAACTGTGCTGTTTTAGCAAAGTTACAAGGGGAAAAATATTTAGAAACTAGATAATAATCTTTATTGGAAGATAGGAATTTTATAGTGATAGTGAATCTATGGATAGAAGGAACAGAATTGCTGGTCACACGGCTGGATGGTGAAGGGGGTGGCTTGATCCTGGTAATGAGTCAAGCGCTAAGACAAAACACCCACTGTACAGGACTCTTATCTGTTCATCTTGTTGGATTTGGTAATCCAAGTTGACTTCTTAGTTTGGCTTTGAGTAATCAGATAATTGGATTGCAGGTCACAAACCTGCTTGGTTGGAACCTTGCTGGTGAGTCAAGCCTGCAGTTTTGACATTGCTGTCCCCAAAACTATTACAGTCCCCTACAAGCTATGCTCTGGGAAGACTACAACCACTACCAAGCCCTTACCTGAGGCCAAAAAAGTTGTTTCTTGCCCCTAACTCACTCAAGCTAAGAGGTCTCATGTGCTTGCGGAGTCATCAGAAGAGGCTGCTGAAGTTGCTGACGCTGTCTTCAAGAATGTGTCTGTCTCATTTCCTCTCCAAACTGTTTATAAGGAGTTTCCGGGATTAAGATGCATGATTGAGAAGTGGGATAAGGAACTAGCTGAAGCGCAGGATATCTTGGTTGTCCTCTCATCCTTTGGTTGCCCTACCACTTGGGTAGAAATATCCATCCAGAAAGTAAAGATCAAGGCCATCTTGGAAACTGGATTTCCTGTCAACATTGTCTCTTCCAAACTGGTGAAGAAACTCAAACTGGCCCCCAACCTCAACCTTCACCAGTCCTATGGCACAGCTGGTCTATTTATGACTCAAGAGATAGGAGCGTACTCTGCCTTACCCATGCGCTTTGGCAAGCTTCTCCTGGCTGCGCCAACTGTTGTCCTGGAAAACAAGAGTTACAACCTTTTAGTTGGTACCCAGTTCCTTCAGGAGTATAATGGGATAATCAACCTGAAGGACGGTTATCTCTCTATTCTGGGATATGAAGTACCTCTGATTTTCAAAGAGCCAGTTAAGGTTCCTGGGAAGCATTTGAAGACATGTACACTGGAATACCCCACTGGGGGTTTCACCCTAAAATACTGAACCCATTCCACCAAAATGAAGTGTCCTCTCATGGCTTGCTCTGCAACTGAAGGGATCCCTCTCATGGCCACGTCTGCTGTTACCATCCCCCCAGGCTCCCAGGCCATCCTAGACTCCCAGATATTATATGAATTATCTGAACAAACTTTCTTGGAGTTGTACTCCCCCCTTCATTAGGGCACAATGAGCTCTACCTCTATCCTGGAATTATGGACGTCTCCCATAAAAATCCTGTTCAATTGCTAGTAGCCAATTTAACTGCTCTTCCTATACATGTATCTAGAGGGCAGGTTGTTGGTTATGGTAAATTATTGAATGCTCCTGATGTCTTGTTCCTTCACCCCTTTGGCACGTTTCAGTACTTTAACCTTCCAGAAGACAAGCCCCAAGTCCTATCTCTGTTCACTGTCCAAGACTTCCCTCAGTTGTCCCTGGTACAACAGAATGAGGTGCTTGATTTACTAGACCAATTCTCAGTTATCTTTGCTAAAGACAGCACCAACTATGGGCTAGTCAAAGGCGTTATCTATCAGATAGATACTGGAGACGCCCCCTTCCGCGCCAAACATATTGCCGTAGTCAAGTGGAGGACATGCAGGTATCTAAAGAACTCAAACAGCTGCTAGATGCTGGGCTACTGGCCCCTTCTCAAAGTCCTTGAGCCTTGCCAATAATCATCCTAAAAAAGAAGGATGGTGGTCATTGTATTGTGATGGACTATCAGAGATTGAACTCTTTACCAAGAAAGATTCTTATCTCTTGCCGCGTATTGATGATTCTCTCTGACGTCTTGGAGGTTCCAAGTTTTTCTCCACTATAGATCTGGCTTCTGAATACTGGCAAGTTGACTTTTCCCCCAAGGATTGCCAGAAAGCTGCGCTTATCACGTCTGAAGGGTTATTTGAGCCTAATCACATGCAATAAGGACTCTGCAATGCCCCAGCCACTTTCCAGAGGGCTATGGATTCCATCCTTTGTGATTCAAAGTTGTCATGTGTCTTAGTCTATCTAGATGATATAACAGTCTTCAGCGCTACGTTCACCAATCACCTATCCCATCTTAAAGAGGTGTTCATAAAGATCCAAGAAGCTGGCCTCAAGTTAAAGCCTTCTAAGTGTGCTTTCTTCAAAGAGCGACTCAAATTCTTAGGTCATGAAGTAACCCAGACAGGAATCCGCCCAATGACCAAGAAGGTTGAAGCCATTGATAAAATGTTTCCGCCCAACAACCTGCAAGAGATACAGGTCTTCCTGGGTATGATGGACTACTACAGGCAATTCATCCCCAACTTTGCCAATACTAGAAAACCTCTAGTCCAGCTTTTACATAATGTCCCATTCAAATGAACCGCCAGTCAACAACAAGCCTTTGAGACCCTTAGGCAAAAACTCAAAAAAACGCCCATCCTAGTGTATCCCAACTAAAATAAGGAATTCATCCTATACACTGATGCCAGCAATCTTGCTATTGGAGCTATCTTGGCACAACTTGACAATGAAGGTGTGGACCATCCTGTGACTTATACTTCCTGTGTTCTAAACAATGCATGAGAAGAACTACAGCGTTACGTAGAAAGAATGTCTTGCCGTGTTGCATGCAGTCAAGCAGTTCTGCCACTACGTGTATGGTACACATTTCACTGTTGTCACCAACCACGCTTTGCTTAAGTGGTTACAACAGCTTAAGGAGCCTGAAGGGCTCCTATCTAGATGGGCTCTACGTCTGCAGGGATACAACTTCACAGTGATCCATTGCCCTGGAATTCAACATCAGAACACTGATGGGCTCTCCAGAATGCCCATTCTTGCTTTACATCCTGCAGAGGCTGACCAGTTGTATGAACTAATTGGCTACCCTCCCTCCTGGGAAAGTGAGACAGAAGAGGCCCAACTAGCCCTGTCCAAACTATCTAAAGATACCCTCATACATGACAATCAACTCTTTGAGAAGGTACAAGATCAATATCTACCTTATGTGCGTCCCAGTCTTGGCCTCTCCTTGGTATTGCAAGCGCATAAAGAGACTGGCCATGGAGGCATTGCCAAGACCTTTGGCTGGCTTCAGAAGAATTACTTCTGGGAGAACCTTTGCCTGTTGATCCCAGATGACATAGCTAGTTACCTCAACTGTCAACTACAGAGACCTCAAGCTGCTTCCCACAAATTCAAATTAGTTCCTCCTCAGCACACCTTTCATACAGTCAGCATTGACGCTGTAGGTCCTCTCCCCCGCTCCTGCTCTGGTTGCCGCTTTATCCTAATTGCTGTTGATCACTTCAGCAAGTGAATAGAAGCTCGCCCTACCAAAGACATTACCGCTAAGTCTTCTGCTGCCTTCCTGCTGCAGGATGTGTTCTACCAACATTGTTGCCCTCAAGTGCTGTTGTCAGACAACGGAACCAACTTCAATGCCAAACTGGTAACCTCTGTTGTTGAAGCTCTGGGGTACCACCAATCTTTCTCTGCCCCCTATAACCCTTCCACTAATGGGGCAGTTGAGTGTGCAAATTCAACATTGGTGTCCATCATGAGGAAGCTCACCTACTCTGACGCTGCCAATTGGGATCTATACTTACCTGCTGCGCTCTTTGCCTATTGTCTGAGCAGACATTGGGTCACAGGGTACTCCCCCTTTGCCATGTTGTATGAGCATGAGGCCACCACTCTGTTGCTCTTGGGAGTCCCCCTACTCTCCTCTGACAAAGCTCTGAATCCTGACAACCACATCAAAGACTTAGTTAACCGCATCATTGATATACAAGCCACTGCTTACACTTCTGCCTACAAGACTAAGATGCTTGAACTCTCCCCTGATAATGCTGGGTGTTCCCCCTTGCCTGAATTTAAGGTTGATGACCATGTCCTGTACTACCAACACATAGTGGGTGAACATGCACATAAGCTGGACTCTTTGTGGATTGGTCCTTTGAAAGTGACTTTCAAACAAGGGTCTGAATACACTGTAAAGCTCCTCTCCAGTGGTCGCCCTTTTGCTCGCGTACACTCTAAGTTCCTCCACAAGTATCACTCCCCTAAGGCCAATCTAGAGGGGGGTAATGTTGTGAATAACAGCATTCACCATGTTTTGATTTTGCCTTTGATGGGCCTTTTCAAAGACAAATCCCTTGCTTTTGCTTTTGCCTCTCAAAATGAGTTGATATCTGAATCAGGAAATATGATTGTTTGGTTTGCTGACTCTGCGCAACTCACTTCCCCACTCATACCTGTGGCAAGTGATCCTACCGTCCTGGTAGAGTTTTGTGATATTCTCAACCACTATATATTAAATTTCCATAATCACCAATAAAAATCAAGTTCTATTCACATTTTTGTCTTTGTGTCTTCTGTACTTCCGTGCCTCTCTCTAGCCACGCCTAGTAGAGATTATTCTTCCAGGGCCGCAAGGTAATTGCATAGCCTTTCCTGTCATCTAAATTAAGACTTAGTACAAACCCAATACTAAGATTAGGATTTCCTGTTGTGTTTCTGTGCTGCGCCTCAGAACACAACACCCATCTGGCCTGTCTTTGGTTCAGCTGTCTGGGCTTAAAGAAGTATACCAGGTTCTTGTGGTCAGCTAGGACTTTTACTAGAAATTTGGTGCCACATAGGTACCAGCGCTAATGTTTCAAGGTCTTTGTTATAGCAAGCATCTCCTTGTTGTAGATTGGATAGTTTCCTTTGGCAGGCAGCATCTCCTTGGAATAATATGCTACAGGATGTAGCATACTATCCCCTTCTTCCTGAAGAAGCACCCCACCCACTGCAAAGTCAGAAACATTGGTGTCCAGCACAAAAGGCTTGGACAGTTTGGGCATGGCCAGGACGGGAGCAGAGGTAAAAGCAAGCATCAAGGTCTCAAAGGCAGAGGTGCATTCTGGGGTCCAGGCAAAGGTGACTTTGTCAGAACACAGGCGGGTCAGGGGCAGAGTGATGTGAGAAATTTTTGGATGAAATCCCTGCAATAATTTGCCAGGCCCAAAAAACTTCTCACATATTTCCTACATTTGGGCACCAGCCAAGACGTTATTGCTTCTACTTTGTCCTGTGGCATTGCAATCCTGCCAGGCTTCAATACATATCCCAGGAATTCAACTTTGGACTGGAAGAATTCACACTTCTTAAGCTTGGCATGCAAATTTGCTTGAAAGAGTTTTTCTAGTATAAGTTCCAGGTGGCGCAGGTGTACTTTGTGAGTCTTGCTGTAGATAAGGATGACTTCCAAATACGCAACACAAAAGTGGCCAAGGTATTCCCCTAGGACGGTGTTGATCATCCTTTGGAAAGTGCTGGGGGTGTTTCATAGGCCAATTGGCATTACTAGGTATTTTTACAACCCATATCTGGTTTTGAAAGCCGTCTTGTATTTGTCTCCCTCCTTGATTCTGATCTTTTTGAAGGCGTCTCTTAGATCAATTTTTGAGTACACTTGGGCTCCTGTCAGTACGTTGCAAAGGTCTCCAGCGTTAGGAATGGGATAGCGGTTCTTCACAGTAATGTTGTTCAGTTTCTGGTAGTTTACAAAGGGGTGCATTCTGCCATCCTTCTTTCCTACAAACAGCATGGGTGACAAGCAGAAGGCTTTTGCCACTCAGATGAAACCCTTTTTTGTCATATCCTCTAAGTATGCTTTCAAGGCCGCCTTCTCACAATGATTGCAACAATAGATGGGAACGTGGTGTGGTTGGGTACCTGGTAGTAGGTCTATGGTGTGGTCATAGATTGAGTGGCTGGGTAGCTTTGTGGCCTCTTCCTCACTAAACACATGGTTCTATTTCTGCAAGGCGGTGGGTAACAACCCAAAGCTGGGCTCCATTTTTATGATTAAGAGTCTGTTGTTCAAGGCTCTGCCATGGTGTTGTGAATAACAGCATTCACCATGTTTTAATTTTGCCTTTGGTGGGCCATTTTGAAGAAAGATCCCTTTCTTTTGCTTTTGTCTCTCAAAATGAGTTGATATCTGAATCAGGAAATATAAGTTTGGTTTCCTGACTCTGCGCAACTCACTTGCCCCACTCATACCTGTGGCAAGTGATCTTACCGTCCTGGTACCGTTTTGTGGTATTCTCAACCACTATATATTCCATTTCCATATTCATCAATAAAATTAAGTTCTATTCACATTTTTTGTCTTTGTGTCTTCTGTACTTCTGCGCCTCTCTCTAGCCACGCCTAGTAGAGATATTCTTCCAGGGCTGCAAGGTAATCACATAGCCTCCCCTGTCATCTAACCAAGACTTAGTACAAATCCAATCCTAAGGTTAGGATTTCCTGTTGTGTTTCTGTGCCGCGCCTCAGAACACAACAAAAATGGTGCTCACTACAGGGGCTGTAAGCCCCTTGGTTATCCCTTTTGCATCTACGTTTTCAGGTCCCTTGCCTCTGCCTATTCAAGAGTCAACTTCACCTGAAATTACCAGCCCTCATATTTAGGAAGACATGCTCACCCCACCTATTGTCCCCGCTGTACTGAACCTCGGGAATGATCCCCGCCTAGTTGCTTACCCCATGGGTACCCCTGACTTGGAACAAGTCATGGTAGTAGCCCTTGGGATAGCTCAGTACGGAGCCATCCCTTGCCTTCAGCTACAGTTTAGCTGTGCCAAATACTATGAGTTAATTGTGGCCCCTCAGTTTCCACAACATCTCCTCTCAGTGGCTGGCTCCGCTGAACACCTGCTGTCATCCTTTGTACAGCCCGCCTTGGCCCACCATCAGATGGTGCTTGGACTCCACGTTCAAGAAATCTTGTCTCTGCAAGCAGCTGTTACTCATCACTGGGATCAGTTTGCCGCCTATCAACAATGGATTCATTCCCTGTTCTCCCTGGTATCTGACAACCAGCACAATTCTGTCACCTCCCAAACACGCTTGGTCTCTTCTATCAAACAAATGCGCCAGTCCATCCCTGAGTATGTTAGGGAGCAACTACATGAGTTTCACCAGTTAGAACAACCCTGGCAAACTCAAGTAGATTCCACCCTAAATGCTTATCTCACCAACTTTGAACGCCTGGTACAACAGCTCAATGCATTGAGCGCATATTCCTTTGAGCAGTTGCAACAAGTAGCAGACCTTGCCGCCAAAGGCCTGAACGAGCTCAGTCAGAATTTGATCAAGAGAGAGCTGCCGCTGCCGCTGCTATAGCCAAACTTCAGAGTCAGGTGAATGAGCTGTCTGCCCCCAAGCCAGAGGTCCCGTCTTCTCCTCCTTCTGACAACCTGATGAACAGGGAACAGAGAATTTGGGATGCCATTCTAGAGCTACGCGCTTCTACTTGTAGCCAAGGACGTCCTACTGAAGCACCTCAACCTGATCCCCAGGTGCTTGAGTTGACCGCGCAGGTTGCTGAGCTACAGCAGGAAATTGCTGCCTTACGCGAGGTAATGACAACTGTTGCTAGACCAGTTAGGGTTAGCAATGAAGATGGCTGCTGTCCTGGTCTGGCAGGAGCTCCTTGAATCCTATGCGCTAGGAGTTGATTGCCCTAGCTAATGAGGTGGATCATTTGAAACAAGACCAGGCTGAGTTAGACAGAGACGTACAGGAGATGAGTGAGCTGATTGATTTGGTAAACAACAGGTTTGCCCCCTGCCTATCAGTGGGGCTATCTCTTACCTCTTGACTGGCTGAGCTCTCCACTGTTGTCACTACCCAAGGACAGCACTTAGATGTTACTGAGCAGCAGACTGCTCTAGCTCACACTACAGGCGCCCAAACTACTGAGACCCTGACAACCCTTGAAGAAAGTGTTAGGCAGCTCTGGGCCAGACAACCTCCCTCCAAATCTGAAGTTGAGTTCTCCCTGCGCATAAATGTACTTGATAGCAACAATGGTGGCCCAAATCTTGAGGCACACTTCAAGCCTACCTTTAATCAAGTATTTGATCCTAAAACCTTGACTATTGCAGCTTTCTTAACTATCTATGAGACTGCCATGAGACAAGCATCTTATGAGGTTAAGAAAGAGCATATTCTGACCTGTTTACACCTGACTTGCCAGGAGGTGGTGGTGCCTGAGCTGCCCATCATTGAGACTTGGGAAGATATGAAGCAGCTTCTGATTGATGAGTTTGGTGGTGACTTTACCCTGGAAGTAAAGAAGGACGCCTTCATGCACATTTCTTCAAACCTAAGAAAACTCTAGCTGAATTTACAGATAGATTCTACATGGAAGGACAGCAACTGATAAAAAGCAGACAATTGACAGTACATGAAGCCTGTATGGCTTGCTCTCAAGCCCTCAATGTTAACCAGCTTCTGTGCCTTCACTTCAAAGCACATAAAGCTATGCTTTCCTCTATGAAAAGTATAAAGACACTGCTACAGTATATGCATCTCATCCATTCTGGGGCAGTTGTTT
Organism: Entomophthora muscae; assembly: GCA_014839935.2. Lineage (NCBI taxonomy): Eukaryota > Fungi > Entomophthoromycota > Entomophthoromycetes > Entomophthorales > Entomophthoraceae > Entomophthora > Entomophthora muscae. The sequence goes on from QTSX02002964.1 coordinate 15,297, forward strand.
GAGAGATTCATGTGGCTTCCAACTCATGATTATCTTCTTGTGGCCCTTGTATCCTCACTATGAACTCACAAAATGCTCCTTGGTGTCAGGGTTACCACAATTGTGGCCAAATAGGTCACCATTCTTGCGTCTGCGCCAATCTGCGGGTTGAAGGAGCTGATCCCAAGGATCAGTTGGGAAAAGAACAGTCAACATAGAGGCAGAGAAGCTCTTGGTTGACAATTCTTCCCAGTCTCTTTCAATCCCTCCTCCTGCTACTGACTCCAAACCTGCTGATAATGAGGCTCCTCCTATTCTCCTTCTGTTCCATGACATTTCTGATGATTATGACCTGGATGAATCTGATGTTGAAGACCCTGATGTGTATGGGTATTCCATTCTTTATGTTCCCAAAATTATTTCAGTCCCATACAAGCTACAATCTGGGAAGACTGCAACTACTGTCAAGCCCTTGCCTGAGGCCAAAACAGTTGTTTCCTGCCCCTATCTCACTCAGGCTAAGAGGTCCCCTGTATTAGCAGAATCTTCAGAGGAAGCTGCTGAAGTTGCAAACATTGTATTCAGAAATGTCTCTGTCTCTCCCCCTCTCCAAACTGTGTATAAATAGTTCCCAGGTCTAAGATGCATGATTGAGAAGTGGGATAAGGAACTACTTGAGGCGCAGGATATTCTGGCTGTCCTTCCACCCTTTGGACGCACCACCACCCGGGTAGAAATATCCATCCAGAAAGTAAAAATCAAGGCTGTCCTGGACACCTGGTCCCCTGTCAATGTTGTCTCTTCCAAACTGGTGAAGAAACTTAAGCTGGCCCCCGACCTCAACTACCATCAATCCTATGGCACCGCTGGAAAATCCATGACTCGCGCCATAGGTGTGTACTCCGCATTGCCAATGCAATTTGGTAAGCTTCTGTTGGCTGTGCCAGCTGTTGTGCTAGAAAAAAGAGTTACAACCTTTTGGTTGGTACCCAGTTCCTTCAGGAATATAATGGGATCATCAACCTAAAGGATGGTTATCTCTCTATCCTGGGATACAAAGTCCCTCTGATCTTTGAAGAGTCAATCAAGGTTCCTGGTAAATGTTTAAAGACATTTACACTGGAATACCCCACTGTGGTTTTCACCCTAAAATACCAAACCCATTCCACCAACATGAAGTGTCCTCTCATGGCTTGCTCTGCAACTGAAGGGATCCCTCTCATGGCCACGTCTGCTGTCACTATCTCTCCAGGCTCTCAAGCCATTTTAGATTCCCAGATATTGTATGAACTACCTGAGCAAACTTTCTTAGAGTTGTACTCCCCCCTTCTCTAGGGCGTAACAAGCCTTACCTTTGTCCTGGAATTCTGGACGTCTCCCACAAGGATCCCATTCAATTACTTGTTGTCAACCTAACTGCGCTTCCTATAACCATATCCAGAGGACAGGTTGTTGATTACAGAAAGTTGTTAAATGCCCCTGACGTCTTGTCCCTTCACCCCTTTGGTATGTTTCAAGACTTCAACCTACCCAAAGACAAATCCCAAGTCCTATCTCTGTTCACTGCTCAAGACTTCCCTCAGTTGTCCCTGGTACAACAGAAAGAGGTGCTTGATTTAGTAGACCAATTCTCAGTTATCTTTTCTAAAGATAGCACTGATTATGGGCTGACCAAAGGCGTTATCCATCAGATTGACACAGGAGATGCTCCCCCCTTTTGTGCCAAGCCATATTGTTGTAGTTGTGTGGAGGACGCGCAGTTTCTAAGGAGCTCAAGCAACTGCTGGACGTTGGACTACTAGCTCCGTCTCAAAGTCCCTGGTCTTCTCCTCTGCTCATCTTAAAGAAGTAAGATGGAGGCCATCAAATTTTGATGGACTATTGAAGGTTGAACTCTTTAACCAAGAAAGATTCCTATCCCTTGCTGTGTATTGATTATGCGCTCCAACATCTTGGGGGCTCTAAGTTTTTCTCTGCAATTGATCTGGCGTCTGGGTAATGGCAGGTTGACCTTTCTCCCAGGGACCGTCAAAAGGCTGTGCTTATTAAGTCAGAAGGGTTATGTGAACCTACTTGCATGCCGCAAGGGCTCTGCAATTCCCCGGCAACTTTCCAGAGAGCTATGGATTACATCCTGCACAACTTAAAGCTGTCATGTGTCCTAGTCTACTTAGATGATATAACGGTCTTCAGTGCTACTTTTACTGATCACCTAGCCCATCTGTGGTGAAATAGCTATGAGCTATGACGCTATTTACCAGCTTCTGTCGGCCAAACCAGGCTATAGGTCTCATCTGTTGGCCATACAATGCTATAGGCATTTCCTGTTGTCCATAGGAAGCTATAGGCTTTATCTGTTGGCCAGATCATTTCACATGTCATATCTGTTGGTCAGATTAAGTATAAGTGATCTGTTAAACTGTCTGTTTCATAATCTGTCCAGATTATACCCAATTTGCCACAATTGCCTTTGGAACAACCAGTTGACAACTGACACTGATGATCTAACTTACAACCACTATTATCAGTTGTAATTTCCACATGAAACTGTAGCAACTAACTTGATTGATCATCAATATTCCATATTGTTGATTTACATTTCAGTTGGCTATCATCTCACAAATGCCTATATAATCTTCACTTGACTTATTTAATAAATTAGAGACCTTTTATTGTAAACCAAATACTGTTGTTTCTCCTTTAACTTGGATAATTTACTTGTCAACTGCCTTTTCAGAGGTGCAGACCTTGGGTCTGTACAACCATGATAGCTTCTGTAAGCTACAAACAGATGTTGAGCTTGTTTTTTTAACACTGTTAATATAGAGACACCTAGGAATCATAAGTCTGATGTACGCCATTTATCCATTATGAATCCTCTCTTCCCCTTCCCCAGTATTCATTGTCTGTCTGGATTCCAACTGATTAACATACACACATTCCTCCGCCAGCCCTGTTCCAACTCTTTTGTCTTGTCAGCAACCTAAAACTGAATCCCTTCCCAAGTATATATGTCTATCTGGTATCCAACTGACTACTATACACCAACTCTGTATCCTTTTCTGTTGCCCTGTTGCCAACCAACGCCTGAACCTCTTTTGCTACTGTTAATACTATGATCTTCATATATTGACAATAGTCAGCATCTCCTCAGTTTTATGCTGACAAGGCATATTCTGTTGTACTCCACCTTGCCTGGTGCTCACATATCCAAGTACTGCTTAAGCCCAACAACCTGTTAGAGCAGTCACCACACCATCTTGAAGAGGTGTTTGTGAAGATCTGAGAAGATGGCCTCAAGCTAAAGCCCTCTAAGTGTGCTTTCTTCAAAGAGCAACTCAAATTCTTAGGTCATGAAGTAACCCAGACAGGGATTTGTCCAATGACCAAGAAGGTCAAGGCTATAGACAAAATGCTTCTGCCCACCAACTTACCAGAAGTGCAGGTCTTCCTGGGCATGATGGACTACTATAGGCAATTCATCCCTGACTTTGCTGATACTAGCAAACCTTTAGTTCAACTGTTACGTAATGTTCCTTTTGAATGGACTGCCAGCCAACAGCAAGCCTTCAAGACCCTTAAGCGGAAACTCAAAGAAGCGCCAATCCTAGTGTATCCTGACTATGATAAGGAATTCATCCTATACACTGACCCTAGTGACCTTTCTATTGGGGCTATCTTGGCAAAACTTGACAATGAAGGTGTGGACCATCCTGTGGCCTATACTTCCCGTGTCCTAAACAAGAATGAGAAGAATTATAGTGTCACAGAGAAGGAGTGTCTTGCTGTGTTGCATGCAGTCAAGCAGTTCTGCCACTAAGTGTATGGTACCCATTTCACTGTTGTCTCTGACAATGCTTTGCTTAAATGGTTACAACAACTTAAGGAACCTGAGAGACACTTAGCTAGATGGGCCCTCCGCCTGCAAGGTTATGACTTCACTGTGCTCCATTGTCCCGGAATCTAACACCAGAACGCTGATGGTTTGTCCTGAATGCCCATCCTTGTCCTACATCCTGCTGAGGCCAACCGGCTGTATGAATTAATTTGCTACCCTTCCTCCTGGGAAAGTGAAACAGAAGAGGTCTGCCTAGCCTTTTCCTAAACTATCTGAAGACACCCTCATACGGGACAATCAGCTCTTCAAGAAGGTGCAAGATCAATGCCTGCCTTATGTACAATCCAGTCTTTGCCTCTCTTTGGTATCCCAAGCTTATAAAGAGACTGACCATGGAGGCATTGCCAAGACCTTTGACTGGCTCCAGAAGAATTACTTCTGATAGAACCTTTGAATGCTGATCCCAGATGTCATAGCTAGTTGCCATGACTGCCAACTCCAGTGACTCCAAGCTGCTTCCCACAAGTTCAAATTGGTTCCCCCTCAACATGCCTTTCATACAGTTAGCATTGATGCTGTAGGCCCTCTCCCCAGCTCATGTTCTGGGTGCCGCTTTATCCTGATTGCTGTCAATCACTTCAGCAATTGGGTAGAAGCTTGCCCTACTAAAGACATCACTTCTAAGACTACTGCTACCTTCCTGCTGCAGGATGTTTTCTACCGCCATGGCTGCCCTCAAGTGCTGTTATCAGACAACAGAACCAACTTTAACACCAAGCTGGTAATCTCTGTTGTTGAAACTCTGGGGACACACCAGTCTTTCTATGCTCTCTATAATCCTTCCACTAATGGGGCAGTTGAGCATGCCAACTCAACACTGGTTTCTATCATGAGGAAGCTCACCTACTCTGACGCTGCCAATTGGGATTTATAATTACCTGCTGCGCTCTTTGCCTATTGTCTGAGCAGACATTGGGTCACAGGGTACTCCCCCTTTGCCATGTTGTATGGGCGTGAGGCCACCACTCTGTTGCTCTTGGGAGTCCCCGTACTCTCCTCTGATAAGGCCATGAACCCTGACAACCACATCAAAGACTTAGTCAACCGCATCATTGATATACAGGCCACTGTCTACACTTCCGCATACAAGACTAAGATGCTTGAGCTCTCCCCTGATAATGCTGGGTGTTCCCCCTTGCCTGAATTTGATGTTGGTGACCAGGTCCTGTACTACCAACACTGTGTGGGTGGACGCGCACATAAGCTGGACTCTCTGTGGATTGGTCCTTTGAAAGTGACTTTCAAACAAGGGTCTGAATACACTGTAAAGCTCCTATCCAGTGGTCGCCCTTTTGCTCGCGTACACTCTAAGTTCCTCCACAAGTATCACTCCCCTAAGTCCAATCTAGAGGGGGGTAATGTTGTGAATAACAGCATTCACCATGTTTTGATTTTGCCTTTGGTGAGCCATTTCAAAGACAAATCCCTTGCTTTTGCTTTTGCCTCTTGAAATGAGTTGATATCTGAATCAGGAAATATGATTGTTCAGTTTCCTGACTCTGCGCAACTCACTTGCCCCACTCATACCTGTGGCAAGTGATCCTACTGTCTTGGTAGTGTTTTGTGGTATTCTCAACCACTATATATTCCATTTCCATATTCATCAATAAAACTAAGTTCTATTCACATTTTTGTCTTTGTATCTTCCTTACTTCTGTGCCTCTCTCTAGCCACGCCTAGTAGAGATTATTCTTCCAGGGCTGCAAGGTAATCACATAGCCTTCCCTGTCATCTAACCAAGACTTAGTACAAATCCAATCCTAAGGTTAGGATTTCCTGTTGTGTGTCTGTGCCGCGCCTCAGAACACAACACATGGCTTATGCAGAATGATACGGTGTCACAAGACTTGGGTCTTCCCAGAGTGGCGGTCTGCTTGCAATAGTTTAGGATCAGGCCATGTCTGTCGGACCATGAGTTGCCCAGTACTAGGGGATGTGGCAATCCCAGCAAGAGGGTGAAGGGGGCTGGATACACGTCCTGTCCAATTTCCAAAGGTAGTTCCTTTTCACATTTGTAACCAGTGTCCAGGGAGCTGTTTCCCATGGTTACTTGTAAGCTTTGTTCTGAGGCTGTTAATCCCAGTTCCTTTGCCAAGTTGGCGTCAATGAAGCTTTTGTCAGCTCCTGTATCAATAAAGGTCTCAATCTGGCGCTTGTTTCCCACACAGTCTATGGTCACTTGGATGAATTTGAAAGATTGCGCAGAGGTGTTTATTTGTGCCAAGGATACAGGAGGTGTATTCTTATTAGGGCATGCTCTGGTTAGGTGTCCGGCCTCATGGCAGTAGAAGCACAACCCATCTCAATAGTGGCATTGTAACTTGTCAGGGGACATTCCTGGTCAATTGGGCGTCATGGCCCTGCTGGCTTGGGCAGGATACAAGTTCTGTCTTTCTTGGTTTAGACTCAGGCCTTTGCATAGGGGTAATAGTTCCTCCAGAGTTAGTGTGGGCAGGTGGTGCTTCAACAGGTCTTTCATGGCTGAATTAACTCCTTTTCTGAAGATAATGGCAGATAATTCATCTTCAAGTTGGGTGCGTGTCTTAAGTTTGAGGAACTCATCAATATAGGCTTGGATAGGGCAGTTCACTTGTTGGATCTCTAACAGAGAGTTCAGCGCATAGTATCTGGTGTCTCGGTCATTGCCAGTGCTCATGAGTTTGGCCTCAAATCTCTAATAGTCAAGGCAAAATTCAACATCTTCAGCAGTGGCTTTCCCAAACCAATCTAGTGCGTCTCCTGATAGCATGGCAGCCACCCCCAAGTCTTTCTCAGTGTTACTGGGGTAGGCGCTGGTGTTAGTTTGAAAATAGAGGCAGAGGACTGGAATGGCTCAGCGAGCTTCTTCTAAGGTAAGTTTGCCCATCTGGGGCATCTCCACCTTGGCTGTGGTCTGGTTCACTATCACATTTTACACTTGTGATGTGGCTGGGTTCTGAGGTTCTGCACCTGGTGCAGGGTCTTTCAATTCTTTGGTGGTTTGGTTCTTCATCCATGAGAGTATCAGGGTAGTAATTGCCTTATGGGTGTAATAAGTGATTATCACAAAAAAAAGCATACAAGTTGCCCCAAGTGTTAACAACATCTTGGGGCCCAGGTTACTGTATTTGTTAAAGATTGTCATAATTTCAGGAAGCCAGGCATAGGTAGAGGCCTTGGGTGACTTGGGGTGTGGTGTGGCCAAGCCAGTGGGTAAGGCCCACCATAGAATGGGTGCTAACTTGATAATGTAAGATACAGGTTGCCCAAGAAAGGACCAGGGTCCAGAGTTGGGGACCACAGAATCCACCAATCCTGTCAAAGTAATATAGAGTACTCCAAACAGTTGGGTAGAGGTGGTCTTGTTGGCGGCAGTGGATTCCAGTGGGCAGTCCGGTCTAGGGGTTAAGGGCAGAGTCACGGGAACAAAGTATGCTGGTAGGTAGTTGTACTTGTCTTTGAACAACAAGGGCAGTATCTTGATCCTCTTCTCTTTGCATCCTATGTATTTGGTTTCTCTAGTCCTTGCCAAGGGGTCAGCAATAAGAATGGTTTTCAAGTTGTACTCCAAATAGGCTGGGTTGGGTGGGTATTCAGTAAAGTGCACAGGTTCAAAGGGGGCTCCCAGGGGACAGTATAATGCCTGGGGCAATTTGGCAGGTTGGTCTCTGGGGAGGGCGGCAGCCTGGTTGTCTACTTGGACGGAATTAAGGTAGAAGATCACTAAGACTAGATAGGGTAAGATTTGTTCAAACCAAAGGTTCATAAAACTTTAATATCAAAAAGGACAATATCATCATCACCATATTGCCAGGCTTTTTATACCATGGGATTTTGTTTCTTTGCTCTTTGAGGGCTTCAGGTCCATGGGTGATTTGCCGGTGGGGCATGGATCTAGGCTTAGGGTCCAGGGAGCATCAGGTTCTGATTGGGCGCAATCTGGCAAACAGCAGTGGCAATGCTTGATTTTGCCGCTGTAGTTCATCATGTCACCTGAGTGGGCTAATTGTGTTCCCTTTCTGGGACTGGAGACCGGCAACATGTGGTGCTTGTTGGCAGAAACAACAGCAGTTTTGCCCCAGCCATGGCTTCTGCGTAGGGCTGGGCCCTCAGTGGCACCAACCTGGCGGGTCTTTGTTGGACTGATTTGGGGGAACAAGAGTGGCAATGCTTTGTTTGGCCGCTGTTGTTCACCATGTTACCTGGGCTGGCTAATTGCAATCCTTCTTCTGGACTGGAGGCTGGCAACAGTTTGCCGGAAGGGCTAGTAGTAGGTCCTTCCCCATCCTCCTTTAGATAGGCCCTATCTCCTGCGCAGGTATGGGCCTTCAATGGCATTGGCCCAACAGCAATCTGACAATCATTCAGGAAATCTTCCTTATCAAGCCGGAAGTTTGTGGGGCAACTTAACAATTTGAGTCTGTGGCTCAACAGGTTGGCGGGTCCTGGACCATCCTGGGGGGTTCAATCCGCCTTCAGGGGGCCGGGTTTTGACTCTTGTGTTTTCAATATAATTATTGAAATTTCATTCATGACAGGCAGGCCCACTTATCACTAAAGCCATGGGCGCTTACTTGTCATTGCCCCTGCAGTTTAGGAAGTTGATTGTAACTGCCCCTGCTATAGTTCTGGATAACCACAGTTATGATATCCTTATTGGCACAGGGTTCATGACAAGGTATGAGACTATCATCAACCATGGTGATAATACCTTCAAAATCCTAGGTCAGACTATCCCCATGTACTACAATGGTGCTAAGGTGTTTGACCTCCCCAAGAAGAAGTTTCACTTCATCAGCATGGAGTATGCTGACAGTGATATTCCTGTGGACTACAGCTTACGGCACAGGAAGCTCAGGATGCTTCCCCTGTCAACCAAGGAGTATAAAGGAATCCCCTTGTATGCTTCCTCCATGTTCACCATTCATTCTGGGTCTCAAGTGATTCACCATACTGGTCTGTCCTTAGAGATTCCTTCTGGGTTACATGGTGAAGTCTTTGGCCATCATGGTGCCTCTTGCCTGGAACTAAGGATCTTCCCAGGACTAGTCATGCCTGGACCAGAAGAGCTCCAGGTCCTTCTAGTCAACCTTAGCCCTGTCCCCTTGACTGTGCAGACAAATCAGCTTTTGGGATACATCAGACTAGAAGAACATGCCAACTTACTTTGAGCCTCACCCTTTGCTGGACTTGATGAGCTAGGATTTCCTGTGAACCAGCCCTTGGTCTTTGTTGTGTTTGGCTCTTGGGGACAACATCCAAGAGGACACAGAAGTAAATCTTTATAACAAAAGATTTGAGGTTCAAAGCTAGCCTTGGGTTAGCCTTCAGGGCAAGATTAAGGGCATGTACCTTAATTTCCTGGAATACAAAAAGAGAGGGCTTCCTTTTGGAAAAAGGAAAGGAAAATCTTGAAGAATACTAAAGCCAACGTAAATGTAGATAAACTCATCTTTATTAGGAGAAATAATTCTACTTAAATAGTAGACAAGGGACAGTGATCACTCATTAGGTAGACAGAGTGGCCAAGGGGGTCACGTTGAAATGAGGTCATACCAGGATCAGACATGGGAAGGTATGGTATTCTGGAATGGGTGGAAATGGGCACAGACCCATTTACAGAAAGTAAGGAAGTCCCAAACTTGAAAGCAAAACCAGTCAAATCTTTGCAATTATCATTATTCAAAGGCCATATTGAAATAGCATTAATAGTGCAATTTACAACAGTCTTGCCCTTGATTCCTTGTGACTCTCTGGTTGGTCTCACTGAACCAGAAAAGTACCAGGCTCTGGCTCTCTTTGACAAGTACAAGGAAGTATTTGCCAAAGATGACTTGGACCTTGGGAAAGCCATTGGATTAGAGCATACCATTGACACCCAAGGACAACCTCCAATTCTGTCTTGTCCTATTTGCCGTAGCCAAGCCAACCAAGCCATAGCTAACAAAGAGCTTCAGAAGTTACTAAGCTCTGGGTTGTTGATACCTAGTAAAAGTCCTTGATCATCTCCCCTCCTTATTGTCAAAAAGAAGGATGGCTCTAATAGAGTGGTCATTGACTATAGAAGACTAAACTCCATCACTAAGAAGGACTCCTACCCCCTTCCACATATTGATGATACCTTGGATTGGTTGGGAGGAGCTAAGTTCTTTAGTGCCATGAACTTAATCAGTGGTTACTGGCATATTGATCTCCCACCTGAGGATCAGGAAAAATGTGCCATCATCACTGAGAAAGGACTTTTCCATCCCACACAGATGCCACAGGGACTCACAAATGCCCCTGCCACTTTCCAGAGAGCTATGGCTGCAGTTATGGGTGACTTAAAACTCACATCTGTGCTTGTGTACTTGGATGACATCAATGTCTTTTCTAAAACCTTCACTGAGAATTTACAACACCTAGAAGAGGTCTTCAAACGGTTACTTAAAGCCAATCTGAAGCTGAAGCCACAGAAATGTAGTTTCTTCAAGGAGCACTTGGAATTCCTAGGGTTTGTGATAAGAAAGGATGGCCTATGCCCTGTACCTGCTAAGTTGGAATCCATCTCCAAGATGTAGATACCAGCCAACAAGCGTGATATCCAAGTCTTTCTGGGAATGATTGGTTACTACCGCAGGTTTATCCCAAACTTTGCTACACTTGGGGACTCCCTGTTCAACCTTCTACGTGCTGATGTGGACTTCTTTTGGAGCTCTGCCTGTCAAAAGGCTTTCAATGCTCTGAAGCAGACCTTAATGTGTGCCCCTGTACTGGCCTATCCTAACTTTGAGAAACCTTTTGTGGTGCACACAGATGCTAGTCTTACCAGCATTGGTGGTGTCCTTTCACAACTAGATGACAATGGACTGGAACACCCAGTTGGCTATTGTTCTTGCACCTTGAACTATCATGAACGCAACTACACAGTGACTGAAAGGGAATGCCTGTCAGTAATTTACTCTTACCAGCAGTTCAGGGTATACTTACATGATATACACTTCACTGTGGTTACTGATCACGCCTCCCTCCAGTGGCTGAAAACATTGAAGGATCCTGAAGGAAGACTTGCTTGCTGGGCCATCAAACTTCAAGCCTTTAATTATGACATAGTGCACCGTGCAGGGGCAGTCCATCAGAATGCAGATTGCCTCTCAAGATTGCCTACCATTGCCCTTGTGTCTTCTATTTCCAATGAGCTTTATGACATACTACTGGTTGACTAATTTTTGTGGGGGGAAGAGCCTACCAAAATCCAAAATGTTCTTAGGAAGCTTTCAGTGGACACCAAGGTTAAAGATGGTCAACTCTTTAAGCTGTACAAGGATAAATGGTTGCCATACATACGCCCTTCACCCAGAACAGACTCTGTAGTTGCCTCACACAAGGCTACAGGACATGGAGGAATACAAAAGACTCTTGCTCAGTTACAGCAGTACTGCTACTGGGAAGTAATGTCCTCTGATGTCACTGAGATTCTGGCTGCTTGCCATGACTGCAATGTTGAACAGCCAAAGATAGCATGATTCCAGCACAAGCTGATCCTCCCAGGATTTGCCTTCCATACTGTTGCCATTGATGTGGTGGGACCCTTGCCAGTCTCAAAAGGGAAAAACAAGTACATTATAGTGGCTGTGGACCAGCTGACCAAATGGGTTGAGGCCAAGGCTATCCTAAATCAGTCTGCATTCACTACAGCCATGTTCATCCTGAAACACATCATCTACTGCCATGGATGTCCTCAGATGCTGCTAACTGACAATGGAACCAACTTCACTAGCTATATGATACCCAGACTAAATCAGCTGATGGGTATCAGAGGCACATTATCCACCCCATATCATCCCCAAACTAATGGAATGGTTGAACAGACTAATGAAAGTTTGGTACAGATCCTCAGGAAACTAGAGCACTAACATGAGTCAGAGTGGGACACTTAACTGCCTGCAGCTAACTTTGCTTACAACATTGACTATCATAGAGCAACAGGAAAAACCCCTTCCAACTCCTGTATGGACGGCAGCCTGGTTTACCTCCTCATCTGTACTCCCTGGTGAAACCTAATCTGGCTGTCACCCCAGAAGCCTACCTCCATAAGCTGGCTCAGACTTTGATCATAATACAGGCTGAAGCCTACACTATCAATCTGAACAACAAGCAAAAGGATGTGGAGCTTGCCCAGACTAAATGCCCTGCCCTCCTCATCTATCAAATTGGAGACCTAGTCTACTTCTACAGCAACAGAGGCTATGGACATGAAAGCAAACTTGCCTCCCTATGGAAAGGACCTGTTAAGGTCATCCAGAAATTAGGTCATGATAGTTATACATTAAAGGAACCTACCACTGGACAACTGGTCACTAGAGTCCATGTGCAATACATGTGTATGGCTCCTAGTGATCAGGAGTAATTCCCCTTTAGGACAACAACTTGGAAAAAGAAAAGACTAATAAAAAATGCCATGAGTTGTTGTCCACATTGCAGAAAGAAATGAAAAAGGCATATATACTAAAAAGGCTTTATTGGATCTTGCAGTGCTTGTAAATCACTGCCTTCAAGTGGCAAGTCATTGTGAGAAGGACCATGCAGGCTGCCATATACTCCTCAGTGTAATCCTCCTTAAAGTGCCACAGACAGAAGATAGGGTAGTTAGGATAATTATCCCAAGCCTGCGCTTGGTTGAGGTTCATCCAGACTGGAAACCCAATGCCTACCACCAAGGTATCTCAGAACAGATGCTCTCTGCTCCGGTATTTCTGGTTCAAGGTAATGTCTGGTTTGTAGACTTCCTGCATGAGTCCCTCAAACAACATGGGAACATCCTCCACCTCTGCCACTGCTGGCTTATCTGAAGGAACTGTAAGAAGGTGCCCAAGTAAGACCAAGCTGGTGTACATGTCTTTGCTCTTAAGGTTTAAGGCTGTAAGAAGACCTGCTGTTACTCATTGAATACAGAAGTTCTTACAATCCTTGTCAACCCAACTGGCCACCTCCAGGTCTACTTTCCCTTTATGGCACCAAGCCCTGATTATTCCCCAGACTACCGCCAGAACCAGGTCAATCTGTTCTTGATCAAACTTCTTCCCCTGCCACTCAAAAGTTTGGAGTTGACCCTCAGCAAACTTCAGTGCTGCTTCTTAGTCAAAACGGAAATGATAAAAATTCCTCTCCTTGACCTTGGCCTGAGTTAATACCAATGGATCCTTCAACACCTCTTGAAATAAGGCATGTAGATGAGTTCCCTCCCCCAGTTTAATTTCTTTGGCGTCCTTCCATTTGATGACACCAGCAAGCTCAAACCAGGTGATCCCCTCTTCTTGCTGGGCTTCTATTTGTACTACTGGCTCCTGTGCCTGGGAAGTTTGAACTTGCTTGACCAACTGTTCAGCTCTCTTCTGGCTCTTATTCTGAGCGCTTTTCTCCTTGGCCAATCTGGCAGCCTTGTTGGCTGCTGCTCTGGCTCTAACGATGACAGCTCTGGAAGTTCTTGGTGATTTACTTTGGCTATCTGACATGTGCAACCCTTGAGTACTGTGCCCTCTATTTATACCCTTGCCCATTCTAGTGGTGGTAAATATTGTAAATTAGACAACATGTGTATAATGGTCAAGGCTATTAGTGGAATTAACCCTGATGGTTAATACTAAACTGGTTTGCCCTCAAATCTGCCGGATCCAACAGATTTGTATTTCTAATTGTACCTTGGACGTTATGATAGGATGGCTGTACTGTTACATCCTGATTGGATTGGGTTCAGGAATTGCCAGTAGCTTCAGTAATGAGCAGCTGCAAGCTGCAGCCACTTCAGGGTAATGTGCACCCACTCTTCTCTGCTGGATTGTCCAGATCATCCTAAAATAGAAGGATTACAGATGTAAGGGTGTGATCATACTAAAGTCACTGTTAGGAATTTAGCCAAATAAATTCTACAAATGATTAAGTTATTTCTGTTTTTGTTATTTATTGCATATAGATAGGATTTTGGAAGTCTTAAGGTAAAGATTCATGGAAACTGGATCTATGTTCAGTAAAAAACAGAGGTCAAGATTAGCCAAGTTAATCTTGGAGACTAGGTGTCTCAAAAATGGGTTAATTAATTGGGAAGATTAATTAATACATGGTGATATAATTAATGAGGATTTAATTATAATGTTTAGTGGCCTTGACTGTGTCAAGAGGTTTGTTTAAGGTTAACCAAAAGGAAACCCCCAAATTTTGGGTTTAAAATTGCTGCCTTTGTAAAATCATTAGGATGGAAGTACTGTTATGCTGCCTAAGTGATTTTGTAAAAGTGCTGAGGTGCTTAGTTCAAGTTTCAAAGCATTTTAATGGGTTTTACGGCAAAAAACCATTAAATGCAAAGATAACTAAATAAAGGCAAGGATGCCTAGGGATTCAGGTTTGATCAACTGGTTCCCAGTTAGAACACTGATAGGTGAGTTTTGGGATGTGTAATCCATAGGGTTTTGGTGCCGGGAGCTGGGGAAGCTCCATGCCAAATTGGTACATTGGGCTTAATGGGGTCAGGTGACTTCTGCCCATTGTAGATTAATTCTCATAGGTTGAGAATTGTTGGTGATCTTTTAGGTAAAGATCTATGTTAGATGACTCAAATGTCATAGACCACGTGACGTAAATCATTGGTTGATTCAAGAACTGGAGGGGTTTTCAGCTGTATATGCCCCAAATGGTATATAAGCAAAAACAGTTAAACATTAATAAAATATATTCACATTGTTGGTTTTGACGCTTTCCCCTCACCTATTTTTCAATTATGTCTTCTTTGTTAAAATTTGAGAGAGCCAAGTTTGGGGTGCTTTGTGTAGAGACTGCTGCTGCAAGAAAGGAAGTACCTAGTAGTTCATTAGAAGAAGCTTGGTCTAGTCTAGAGGTCACAAAGACTATCCCTGAGGAGTCCTTGGTAGGATGGGATGAAATCTTGCAACAAGTTAAAGAAATGGAAAACTGTGAAATTGAAGGCTTGAGGTTGAGAGAGAAAAAAAGCGTCAAAATAATGGCTCATTGGCAAGATGATAATAAAGTGTTAACCCAGAAAATTGCCTCCCTGGAGGCAAAGCTCCTCAAAGCTTTGTCACAGGAAGGTAATGGAAACAAGAGTCAAGGACAAGATTATGATAAAATGGACTGGTTAGGCCTGGATCCGCCACAAAGGGCCTGGTGGATACCAGAAGATCCTGTAATGTTCCTGACAATGGTGCAGGTGTTAATAACACTTCTGCATCCATAGTGCAGCCAGTACAGTATATAAACTTCCCTTCTTTCTAAATAAACAATAATTTTCACATATTCAATCTTGCCTTTGCTCAATTTAGTTGTTACCTAATATTCAAAGGTAAAGACTTTAGAGATAAAGGCTAGTATTAATCCGTATTTAGGCCTATAAACCATACTCTTACAAGCCAGCACTCCAGACGTCAATACCCAAGACATCCATAAGGCCCAAAATACAGCAGCCGGAATCAGGAATTTCCAAAACTAAGCTAATTTTCCATATTAAATTATTAAGTCAGAATTGCAAAATTAAAAAAGGAACAGGCATAATGTCGACACCATTTAAACAAAGGCTTAATTTCAAGCCAAAAAACTAATATAATTTACTATGAAAATGTAAGTTTCTTTGTACTTTTACATTAAGGCTGACTCCAGTAAGTAATATCTGGATGTTGACCCCAAATAAGAATCCATGAATTTCTTAATAAAATACACAATATTCTAAAAATAACTACTTTCTATATTTTATACTACTGTTTTTATTAAATATATATTAAGATAAGCATCAAACAAAGACATATGCCAACTTTCATAGTGTTCTTTGTATTATTAAGATATTTACTGTTATTTTAAACTCACTGGATAAATTATAGATTATTTCCAGAAGTCCACTTAAGCCAAAACACATATGTTAAAACTAGAATTTATATATGTGTTTATAATGTTGACTTTGTGTCAAATTGACGCGTCACCTAAACTGCAACAAAGGGGTTTGGCTAAACAAACAAAGTGACATAATTTAAGCAAAATTTAATAGGAGAGTTACTATAAAAGAACGCTGACTGCCTGAATGTTGACACCTTCACTGGTTTATTAGTAAAACACTGCTGTTTAACAAAAAGCACACATACAATAGTATGATAATTCAGGCCAAAGTACCCAGGACTGTACTTTAGACGTCCCTTTACAATCATATCATTTAGTTTTCATAAGCTACATATGCAAATCTTTAATTTTTGAATTTTAAAAATATTCAATTTTGGCCTTAAAAAACCAACTCCAGAAAATATTAACTAAGCTTTATAAGTAATTTACATAGTGTTTTTCTAGTTTAATGCTGACTGTCAGTATGCCAATGTCAAAATTAAAGCTTTTTTATGCTGACATACTAAATTAAATATTTTTGACTATTGTGACTACCAGAATGTCAACTTTTTATTTAAACATGGTTTTTTCTATTCTTTACTAATAAACTAGCTCTAAAACTACTTTCCATACTTCTATAAACTATTTAATTAATAATAAAATTTAAAACAAGTGATTATTATTTAATTTTATTCATGTTTCACATGATTATTCTTACTTTATGAACTCTACTCTAATTATTGTAGGACAAATCTTCCAAGAAGCCACAAAAGAACCCCAAGTCAACCAAGAAAGTGCCCAAAGCCTCTGGAAAGTCCCAAAGTCCCTACCCCAACAAAAAACCAGCCAAAGAGCCCTCAAAGAAACAGAAGACAAAGGAGAATACCCCAGACCCTGAAAGCAAATAGCCCTCCCCTGACCCCTCCTCTTCTCCAAGCTGGTACCAATCAGAAGGAGATGAGATTCCACTAAACAAGCAAGGAAGAAAGAAGATACCCAAGAGTCCAGAACCCCAGCTAAGCTCAGATGAATCAAGCTCAAAGAAATCAAGCTCATCCCAGTCCAAGAAGCGCAAGAATTCAACTCCAGATAATTCCCCTCCACCGCCCAAGGAATCTGCACCTCCATCCTCCTCATTAAGTATCAATAAAGAAGATCCTGATGATTACCTTTCTGACTATCATCAAGCACCAATTGGCCCATGGGATCCCCTAAAGGTTCACAATATATGTAATGTCAAAGGAGAGCTTAAGCTCCCAAAGAAGTTCCCTCAGTTTTTCCCTCTGATGTCTGTCAAAGGAGGTGCAAGTTTAGTCTGTGATGGCTATGTTTTCAATTGCAACAATCAGAAGAGAGCAGGAAAAAGCAAGCATTATGTGTGTGGAGATAGAAGCTGTGCTGCCAGGATCAACACAGAAGGATGGGATAAAGTCACTAGTGAAAAAGGAGAGCATACATGCAATGCTCCAATCAATATGATTGAAAATCTTCTAAAGTGGTACCTCTATCAAATGGTTCCAGTTTCCAAAGACGTCAAGGCTTCTGATCTGGCAATTAAAGCTACCACACACCTAAGCAATGAGAAACTGAAGCTCATTCCTGACCGCAACCAATTAGTGAAGTACATATGTGACAAACGCCGGGATCTATTCACCCATAAGAAATCTGCCATGGTCCAAGGAGAGTTAGTTTTGACAGAGAAGTTAAAGATGTTCAATGGTGATGAGGTGTTTCTTTTACATGATGATGGGCCTACAGCAGAGGCAAGAATTATATGCTATTCCACACAACAGAACCTGGAGCAGTTAAGAGATTCAGAGACCTGGTTATGTGACAGTACCTTTGCAGTATGCCCCCCTGCCTTTTTTACCAAATATGGGTTGTATATTCCCTTATTGAAGACAAGGTGCTCCCATTTGCCTACTTTCTGCTTCCTGGGGCAACAGAAGAGATCTACACAAGGGCCTTTAAAATCCTTCAGGAGGGCTTGAAAGCCCTACCCAGTAATAAAAAGAGTCCCCCTGGCCATAACACTAGAGCCAATCCAGATGATGATGAAAAGGATAAAGCCACCCTTGCTGCAGAACAAGAAGCTCATGATAAAGCACTTGGTCCCTCAACTATAATAATGGACTATGAAACTGCCTAGTATAACGCTTTTGTAAATACCTTTGATGGAGAGGTCTAGGGGTGTTTTTTCCATTATTGACAGGCTGTCAACAGGCAACTAAAGGGTCTACCTGAGCTCAGCAAGCTCCACTGTCTAGATACATCAGGAAAGTGCAAGTTCTTAATTCAGCTATTTGTAGCACTAGCCTTTGTAAAGCCAGAGCATACTGGACAAGCCTTTGACCTCCTATGCCAGGATCCATATGCCAAGAAACATGAGTATGCCTTATACCCGTTCATTGAATATTACAAACCACAGTGGATTAGACATAAGGTCACTAAGCGCCAGAGCAAGCCCAGAGCCAAAGCCAACTGGAACTGCTACCAGAAAGTTCTTAAGGATGAGATGAAAATGACTTCATCTTTGGAGGGCTGGAATAATCATATTAAGTCTTCCTTTGGAATCAAGCCCAGATACAACACCTTCTACAAGCACCTCAAAGTCCAACAGGGGAAAACTGTTGCATCCATCAGAGATATTGAGAACTGCCCATCCAAGAAAAAGAGAACCACCAAAGAGAAACAGTATCAAGAGAAGATCAAGGATGTTGTCAAGGTCAAATATAAGCTTTCAGAGATTTGGGAATATATCAAGAAGATTGCCACAGTTCTTAATGGCAACCAGGTGATCACAGTCTAGCTTTTAATTAAATTTATTGAGTATTGTCTAATTTTGCATATAGTTCTTATATGCTCAGTATAATATTTTTATATAAATAGTTATTCTAAATAACTAATTAATAATTTATGATACTGTTTTTATAAAATCAATGATTTCCTATTGATAGTTTGATGCCTTAGACTGTATTACATGGCCTATATTGGTATTTTACTAGTAAATTATATGCTTTTTGTAGTTTTCAATATAGAAAAAATTTATGTTACTGTTTCTGATTACTACATCTTCCCATAATATGTGTATTTTTATTTAGTACCTTTTTGTATATTGGATTTTTTAATTTTTATAAATGGGAAAAAATATTTTATAGTAAAGATAGCTAATTTCATAGTGAATTATTTTTGAAGTGTATTTTTATGAATTTTTTTAATTGTCATGTATAATTTTTTATGAACTTTTTTGAATCTATGTTGTCACATTACCCTAAGAAGTATTTTGAAGCTTAATTTTTATTAAGTAAAATGTTCAGGAAACAGGTTTCTGCTTATTAAAAAAGTGTCAACATTTAGTAGTCTGCACGAGTAAAAACTTAATTCTGACTTTCCAATGCTGTTGACATTAAAGTATTTTTAATTCTGATTATTGACATATAGTAAGTCAACTTGCATAATGAGTTAATTCTGGCGGTTACCTTATTAGCTAGGCATATTGTACCCATCATCAAACTTTATCTGGTTGGATTATAAACGTTCAATTCAATCATGTAATAGGCAGCCTGTCAAGATTTCACACCAACACTTACATTCATAGATGAGATATTTGGATAATTAATTCATAACATTCCAAAGGTAGGCTTTGTTAGGGTGCAACTAGTATATATTAATAGTCTTGGACAGGGCAATTAATATATATTAGTGAGTCCGTCTGTCTGTAATGTCACCTCAAGTGGGCTCAAGCTGTAAGGGATTTGAGTGAATTGATTTTTAGTTAAATTTGATTTTAAAAGTTGAATTGTTAAGCCAAAAGCTCAATTAGGCTCATCCTTACATTCAATCCCTTACATGCATATTTGAGAGTACACAGATTGAATTCAGTAGAGTATGGTCCAAATCATATTGAACTGAAATATAAGCCACTCAAACTTTAATAAATTTGTATTTGATTACTTGCATTTTAAATTAGTGGCTAACCTCATTCAACCATATCAAAGTGACTTATCTGTATAGATTACCCAACTCTAGAACGGGTGGATTAAAATTAGAAAGGGAGCATCAATTGTTTAAGATCCTTTTATATGATTGGATGTTTAAACTCTGCTGAGGATTGACTTGACTGATGAAAAGAGAGCTTGAACAATTTAAAGCAATACAATTCTAATTACAAATATAAACATTAGTTTAAAGTAAGAGATGGTTGGCTTGGACATTTAGAATTGATCTATTCCAAAGTAAAGTAATAGAACATTCCACTTGGATGCATCACCTGATCCAAGTGGTTGCATATTGCTTCAGAGAAGACCTTGCTTGCCACAGCTTCATCACAAAAGAACATCAGTGGAGTAAAAATACAATGATAAAATTATGTTTCAATATAATGATTTTCATGAAAGTTAGAGGATGTAGATCAATTTTTCAGATGATTCCGATCAAAATGGTACCAAACATGATAGCTCTAGCCGCTCTAGATGCTGAGATTTATAGTTGAGTGCTGGAATTGGGTTCACATCATAATCAAAGGCTTGGACTCGATTTGATATTATCTAAATTAACTTTTAATACACACCACAAAAACTAAAATCAATGTATCTCAGTGAATACTAAGCTAATTTGAATTCCAATAGCTTATTTTAAAGCTACAGATCAGCTCTACATTTTAAAGGGATTTAAAAAACCAAATGCTAAAATTTAGAATAAATTGCTTAGTTTTACTAAATATAATAGTGATACTACACTTATTTAGGTTTAGTTTTTATTTATTATTGGAATATACTATTTTAAAGTTGAATTTAAATAAATATAATTGAAATTAACTTTTAATAAAGCAATTAAATAAAAATTTAATTAAAACATGGGATAAGTAATCCAAGCCTAAAAATTACAATGTTATATTTAATTAATTTAACTTTACTTCTGTCCTTGGACGGGACAACCACCTAGTGCTTAATAATCATGGGGGAATAATTCACAGTTCAGTATCTATCCAAAACTTGAGCTTCATAATTATTAGCCTCTAATTTAACGTTTATAGTTATGACCTTTATTTTTGATGCAAGGCTGTTATAAATTTTAATCTTACATTGTAATAATTTTTTATTAATGATGAGGTTGTGGTCTACGCCTTTAAGCCTTTCTGAGACCTGAATTGGATTATTTAGAGAAATTCTAAGTTAGAGGTTCGCTCTACATAGAAATATTTCTTAGCCCCACTACACAAATAAAATCATAATCTTGGCTTAAATGGTTAGAAATAAATCATAACTATTAAACCCAACTAACTTTCGTTGGCTGGGTCTTTTAGTTTGAGCATATTTCGCTTCCAATACAACCAATATTAAATACGGTTTACGAGTGAGCCGGTTGTGAATTTAATTTATTTATAATCAAAATGTATCAAACAAAGATCGATCTCCGACTGCATATGAACATCACATCCTGTACATTAAAGTGCAGACAGACCGTGTTCCTGTGTCTAAACATTTAGAGCGTCTTTTGGGATTCTCACTAGGTCTTGTAACTTTAACTCGCGAATTAATGAGGTCATAGGTTTAGTCCAAATTCAATCGAAGAATGTAAAAATATTTTATTTAAATTTTATTTTAAACGGAAATAGAGAGGGTGCCACCTATTACAATCGAGCAACACCATCTTTGAACTCGAATAAAAAATAGTCCTCCCCCAAAAAAACCTATCTCAATCTAGCAACTTATCCTTGATTGGATGGATGTTTAGACAGGATGGATCACTTGGTCCACAAGGTTTAGATTCAAAAACAGTTGTAATAAAAACAGTTGTAGTACATCACCTGACATTGATTCGAATCTGATTTTTTTTATAATCAAACCAATTAAATTTTTAAAAAATACACGCTCTTGCCTTTTGAAACTGGAATTGTTAGCCTACTAATAAAAAAGATTTGATATTAAGTTGATGTTGCAACTGAACCAATGAGAGTTCAGTACTTGGAATTGGGGAAGACAACAGTCCAATAGGAAAGGACAGAATAATAAGAATAAGGTATTGTTTATTGTAGAATATTGTGATTAATATACTATATAGGGAAAGCCACAAGGGGGTGGCATGGTGAGAAGTTCCATGTAAGGTTTGGAGCCAAGGAATAACTCATGTGGGGATCAGCAGGTCGAATTGGCAATGCTCCTAATTAGGATGAAGTACCCGCCATTTGACATTGCCATCAGATTAATCCATAACGTTAGATACGTCAAGGGGCAACTCACTGAGTGCCCCCTGTATATCGTAAGATACGTTAGCAGGCGAGCCTAGAAACTTGGTTGCAACACCCCCTTGCCCCCTATTTGTTGTCAGACACCAGGGGTGCAAGCAGTCATGGTGAAGCTTCTTGGTGTTCCCTTGGGCATCCTCAAGTTGGTAGGTGTGGTTGTCAAAGACTGCAGCTACCTTGAAGGGCCCTAGGTGGTTGGGTTCTAATTTGGCAGAATTGGGATTGGAGGTGTAGACGGGGTCACCTATGGCGTATCTAGCTTTGAGGTGTTTTGTCCCTCCCGCAATCTGCTTGTGTTTGATCTCCTGGGCTTTGGCACGCCATTGGTCTAGGGAGGGCGTTGTCACTAGGGGGCTTTTGGGAACCTTGGACCGTAGTTTCCCCTGTTCAACCCCGGTCAGACTGTCAGGTGTTCCAAAGGCCAGGGTGCTAGGGCTGAACCCAGTGCCCCTGTTGATTAGTGCTTGCAGGATCAGTAGGGCGGTGGGAAGATGTTCAGTTCACGCAGTGTTAGGGTGCTCTTGCAAGAGATTGGCAATCAGTTGGACTAGGGAGCCATTTAACTGTTCCACACGTCCATTGGCTTGCGGATGGTAGGGGGTTGTGACTATATGCTAGAGCGCGTTCTTGACGCAGTATGCCTTCACAATGTGTCCAACAAGTTCAGGCCCACTATCTGTGATGAGACGCTTGGGTCGCCCAAAGCGAGCCACAATCTCCTTGCCAATAAAGCGGGTAATGGTGATGGCGGTGTGGTTGGTTGTTGCCCAGGCCACTGGCCAACAAGTGAAGTAGTTGATAGCAGTGATAATATACTTCTTACCCAGTCTGTCTTTGGGGAGTGGTCCCACAATGTTGAGAGCCCACTGCTCGAAGGGTTCTATAGCCTTGATGGGTAGGACAGACTTGGGAGATGCAGGTTTGGACGTATTCTTCTCACACAACACACACGTCTCAAGGAGATCCAAGATGTCTTGACGCATGCACGGCCACCAAACCTTATGTTTCATGATCTTGAAGAGGTTACGCCCTCTGATGTGACCCAGGGTTTGGTGGTAGTGCAAGATGGTGTCCCCTCGTTGTGTGGTGGGAATGTAAGGTGTCTTTTCACCTGTCTCTGCCCGGCGGCAGACGTTTCCAGAATTGATGGTGAACTGACTTTTGTTGTCCTTCAGCTTGGAGATGGTGGCCGAGTTAAGGCCCTTGTAGCGGGTTGCCTCAGGGCGCAGGTAGAGCATGGGCCAGTCTGGGTCCAAACCGCCGTCCTCAGTGATGGACGCTACATAGAGTTGTGAAAGAGCGTCAGCTGTGACGAGTTCCTTCCCAGGCTTATATTTGATGCGTAACTGATAGGGAGATAGACGCTCAACCCATCCTGCCTGGCGGCGTGTCAAATGAGACTGCGTGTTGAAGTATTGGAGGGACTTATGGTCCCTCAGAACGCAGGGTGGGAAGGTCGCACCTTCCAAGTAACAGTGCCACTTCTCAATGCAGTGTACAATGGCTGCCAGCTCTTTATCATGGATGGGATAACATTGTTCCAAGTCAGTGAGCTTCCTGGACTCATATGCTACGGGGAGGAAGACGCTGTTGTCAGTTTCTATCCTTAGCACACCCCCTATGGCCCTGTTGGAGGCGTCAGTCTCAAGTTTGTACTGTCAATTTTGGTTGGGAAACTGCAGTACTGGTGCTGTTGTGAGCCTTTGCTTCAATGTCTCAAAGGCTTGATCTCTGGCGGGGGTCCAATGAAAGCACTGTTCGGTATTGAGGAGTTCAGTGAGAGGTGCAATTAATTCCCTGAAATTGGGGATGAATTTGCATACATAGGCAACCATGCCCAAGAATGTCCGCACCTGGCCCACATTGGTGGGGGGCGGCATGCTAGTGATTGCCTTGATTTTAGCAGGGTTGGGCTTTATCCCTTGGGCAGAGATGATGTGCCCAAGGAATAGTAACTCCAACTTGAGGAACTCACATTTGGAGGGTTTTGCTTTTAGCTGATTTTTCCAAAGGGTGTTGAGAACAGTGGGGAGGTGTTGGAGGTGTGTGGTTTGATCTTGACTGAAGACAATAATGTTGTCAAGGTACACAACCACACACTTTCCAATCAATTCCTCAAAGGCTTTGTTCATCAACATGGTGAAGGTGGAGGGAGTGTTGGTCATTCCAAAGTTCATGACAACACTCAAACAACCTGTAGCGTGTGCAGAAGGCAGTTTTTGCCTCATCCCCTGGTGCAATGCAGACCTGGTTGTACCCCGCAGTGAGATCAATCTTGCTAAAGACCTTTGCGCCTGCAAGTGTATCAAACAGGTCGTCAATCAGCAGCAGGGGGTACTTATTTTTAACTGTCACCTTGTTTAAGGCGCGGTAATCTGTGACCAGGCAAAGAGACCCATCCTTCTTATCTACAAAGAAGACAGCCACCCCATATGGAGATAGCAAGGGGCAAATAAAGCCCTTATCAAGCGCGTCCACAAGGTGCTGGCGGAAGGTTTCATCTTCCTTTGGTGTGAGACGGTATAATGGTTGTACTTTAGGTAACAATCCTTGAAGTTGTACAGCGTGCTGGATCTCCTGGGGCGGAGGTAGTTGTTTGAGTGTTTCACTAAATACATCCTTGTACTCCTCAAGGAGTGAAGCTAGCGCTGGTGGTGGTGATGATGACAAGGGAGGGGCTGCAGATGATTCTTCACGGATAACTTTGACTGAACATTGGTTAAAGACTAGTTTCCCCCCTTGAAATCATATGAGCCCATCTCCATTAGTCTGACAAACACAGTGTCATGTAGTAGCTTGTTCATTTCCACGGGGTAGATCTGGAACCCCACCCCATCCCTATGGAGGATGATGACAGAGGTATCTCAGTCAATGTAGGAACAGTTATGCCGGAGCCAGTTGAGGCCAGCAATTACGTTGTGGCTGAGGCCTTCCATGATTGGCCCAGAGAGCTTAACCTGGACGTTCCCCATTCTTACGGAGAAGGGTACTGTCTCGTGGGTGATGGCCACTCTGCAGGAGTCAGCTACACGTACTGCTTTGAATCTGCTGGGTACTCAGTCTAATTGCTGGGAGTCAGCAAACACCTGATCTACCATGGTGTGATCAGCCCCAGTATCTACCAGCAACTTGTGGGTGTTCCCACAAAACAGAAGGGATAGGACAAGCGTGTTACTTTATTTGAGGAATGAGCAGCTTGCAACATGGGGTTATTGCTATGGACCTGAAAGACGTCCAGGGTTTCAACCTTGTGAAGATTGTAGTCGCGGAAGTTCTTTGCAAGCAAGGGCTGAGAGGGTGGTTTGGTTGGGGTTGTAAGGCCTCTTGTTATTACAACCCCAGGCTTTTCCCTGGTCCTCAATTAGCGCTAGCTGGAGCTCCCCCCTTGCGGGGGCGTTTAGCTGCACTTTCTTGTTAACAAGGTTGGCAATGGCCCACTTGACCTTGGCCATTGTTAGGTGCAGAACGTGGTTGGGGCAGAGCATTGTTGGTGCAGCAGAAGCCCATTGAAGCCTGGTTATTGGCCTCTATAATGGCTTTATAACAGTTATCAATAGAGGTGCAGCAACTGACGGGGACCCACTTGCAAATATGGGGTTTCAACCCATTAAAAATGAGAGTGAGCAACATGGTGTTCCCATTGGTCACTGCTTTGGGGGCGGCAGCAAGGGCTTGTTGCCACGCAGCAAGATACTCAGGGACGGAACCAGTCTGCTTGATGGCTAAGAAGAGAGTCCCCAAGACAATGGGAGAGAAAGTTTCACTATATTGGGACTTGGCGGCGTCTCAAAATGTTGCCCAGGTGACGTCAAACTCCTGGCTGGCCCAATTGGTGAACCACACAGCGGCAGGCCCTGTAAGGCAGCCAGATGCAGTGGCAACCCACATGGACTCCAGGACCTGACAGATATGAAGGCGTGTTTTTAGTGGACTGGAGCCAACTGACAATGTCAGCTCCTTTGACACCGCCAGTGAAGGACTCTAGTTGGAGGTTGAGCATACGTTGAGACAGGTCCAACTGTGGCGGGATGACGCTAGCGTCACGCTGCCCGAGGCAGAGCCAATTGTATACACTGGTAAGAACTAGCTGATCTTGATAGATGACATAACCTTCAGGAATGTCCCCCTTGGGGATTGGAAGGAATGTCTCTTGTTGTGGAGTAGCCATGCGGCCCGTACTCCGTTCTTTCTTGGGGGGAATTTTGTTTTTAAAATAGGCCGTAAACCTACTTCTGCTACCACTGTTGCAACTGAACCAATGAGAGTTCAGTACTTGGAATTGGGGAAGACAACAGTCCAATAAGAAAGGACAGAATAATAAGAATAAGGTATTGTTTATTGTAGAATATTGTGATTAATATACTATATGGGGAAAGCCACAAGGCCACAAGGGGGTGGCATAGTGGGAAGTTCCATGTAAGGTTTGGAGCCAAGGAATAACTTGTGCGGGGATCAGCAGGTCAAATTGGCAATGCTCCTAATTAGGATGAAGTACCCGCCATTTGACATTGCCATCAGATTAATCCATAACGTTAGATACGTCAAGGGGCAACTCACCAAGCACCCCCTGTATATTGTAAGATACGTTAGCAGGCAAGCCTAGAAACTCAGTTGCAACATTGACAAAGTGGCTTTCATTATGATGTAGGATAAAACTAAAACTGGAGTGGGAGCAAGTTAAGTTATGCTTGAAAAATCAAACTTATGAAGATCAAAAACAGTCAACTTAAATTGAACAACTAAAAGCCAAATTGGCATGCAAATTAAGTTACTAATTGTTATATGAAAATTGAAAACTGCCAAATTGAAACCAAAAACATATAATACTAGGTGGTTGCCCCGTCCAAGGACAGAATTAAAGTTGAATTTAATAAATTAATTAAATATATTTTATTGTACTTTTAGGCTTGGATTACTTACCACATGTTTGATTGAAATTTTATTAATTGCTTTTTAAAAAGGTAGTTTTGATTATGTTATTTTAAAATTAAAATTGTATACTCCAAGTATAAATAAAAACTAAACCTAAATAAGTATAGTATCACTATTAAGTTTAGTAAGGCTAAACTAATTATTTTAAATTTAGTATTTGATTTTTAAATCCCTTTAAAATGTAGAGCTGATTTGCAGCTTTAAAAAAAGCTATTGGACATTAAAATCAGTTTAGTATTCACTGAGATACACTGATTTTAGTTTTTGTGGTGTGTATTAAAAGTTAATTTAGATGATATCAAATCAAGTCTGAGACTTTGATTATGACGCAAACCTGATTCCAGCACTCAACTATAAATCTCAGCATCTAGAGCGGCTAGAGCTATCATGTTTGGTACCATTTTGATCGGAATCATCTGAAAAATTGATCTACATCCTCTAACTTTCATGAAAATCATTATATTGAAACATAATTTTATCATGGCTAGTTTACTCCACTGATGTTCTTTTGGGATGAAGCTGTGTCAAGTAAGGTTTACTCTGAAACAATATGCAGCCACTTGGATCAGCTGATGCATCCAAGTAGAATATTCTATTATTTCACTTTGGAATAGATAGATTCAAAATTTTCAAGCCAACTTTCCTGTACTTAAACTAAAATTTATGTATCTTTTTCAATTTAATATATTTAAACTGACAATAGTCTCTTTTCATTGGTCAATTCAATCATCAGCAGAGTTTAAACATCCAATCATATAAAAGGATCTTAAACAATTGATGCTCCCTTTCTAATTTTAATCCACCCATTCTAGAGCCAGACAGTCTATACAGATAAGCCACTTTGATATAGTTGAATGAGGTTAGCCACTTATTTAAAATGCAAGTAATCAAATACAAATTTATTAAAGTTTGAGTGGCTTATATTTCAGTTCAATATGATTTGGACCATACTCTACTGAATTCAATCTGTGTACTCTCAAATATGCATGTAAGGGATTGAATGTAAGGATGAGCCAAATTGAGCTTTTGGCTTAAAAATTCAACTTTTAAAATCAAATTTAACTAAAAATCAATTCAGTCAAATCCCTTACAGCTTGAGCCCACTTGAGGTGACATTATAGACAGACAGACAGACGGACTCACTAATATATATTAATTATTTTTTAAAAAAGAAGTTAATATACTTCTGTCATGTTTGGCTCCTGGGGACAACATCCAGGAGGACACAGCAGGAAATCTTTATAACAAAAGATTTGAGGTTTGAAGCTAGCCTTGGGTTAGCTGTCAGGGAAAAATTAAGGGCACATACCTTAATTTACTGGAATGCAAGAAGAGGATTTCCTTTTGGCAAAAAGGAATGGAAAAATCTTTAAGAATACAAAAACCAACTCAAATGTGGATAAACTTGACTTTATTAGGAGAAGTAATTCTACTTAAATAGTAGACAAGGGTCAATGATCACTCAATAGTGTTGCAACTGAACCAATGAGAGTTCAGTATTTGAATCAGAGAAGACAACAGTTCAATAGAAAGGACAAGAATGAATAGAATAAGGTATTGTTTATTGTAGAATATTGTGATTAATATACCATATGGGGAAAGCCACAAGGCCACAAGGGGGTGGCATAGTGGGAAGTTCCATGTAAGGTTTGGAGCCAAGGAATAACTTGTGCGGGGATCAGCAGGTCAAATTGGCAACACTCCTAATTAGGATGAAGTACCCGTCATTTGACATTGTCATCAGATTAATCCATAACATTAGATACGTCAAGGGGCAACTCACCAAGCGCCCCCTGTATATTGTAAGATACATTAGCAGGCAAGTCTGGAAACTTGGTTACAACACCCCCTTGCCCCCTGCTTGTTGTCAGACACCAGGATCAGAGCCTGCAGAAGATCTGGGAAGGGCTGCACAAACAACCTTTGTGTGGGGATGGCACGGCAGGGGCACAAGCAATTGTGGTGAAGCTTCTTGGTATTCCCTTGGGCATCTTTGAGTTGATAGGTATGGTTGTCATAGACAGCAGCTATCTTGAAGGGCCCTAGGTGGTTGGGTTCTAACTTGACAGAATTGGGATTGAGGGTGTAGACAGGGTCACCTACAGAGTATCTGGCTTCAAGGTGCCTCATCCCTCCTTCAATTTGCTTGTGTTCAATTTCTCGGGCCTTGGCACGTCATTGGTCCAGGGATGGAGTTGTCACTAGGGGGGCTTTCTGGGAACTGCAGACTGTAGCTTTCCCTGTTCAACTCCGGCCAGGCTGTCAGAAGTTCCAAAGGTCAAGGTGCTGGGGCTGAACCCTGTGCCTCTGTTAATTCTCGCTTGTAAAATAAGTAGAGTGGTAGGCAGGTGTTCAGTCCACGTGGTATTGGGGTGCTCCTGGGAGAGCTTGGCAATCAGTTGGACCAGTGATTCATTTAACCGCTCCACGCGCCCATTGGCTTGCAGATGGAAGGGAGTTGTAACTATTTGTTGGAGTGCATTCTTGGCGCAGTATGCCTTCATGACATGCCCAACAAGTTTGGGGCCACTATCTGTGATGAGACGTTTGGATCACCCAAAGCGGGCCACAATTTCCTTGCCAATGAAGCAGGTGATAGTGGTGGCAGTGTGGTTAGTTGTTGCCCAGGCCACTGGCCAACAAGTGAAGTAGTTGATGGCAGTGACAATGTACCTCTTCCCCAGTCTGTCTTTAGGAAGGGGTCCAACAATGTCAAGGGCCCACTGTTTGAAGGGCTCTGTTAAGATTGACAATTCTTCCCCTCTGGAAACCCAGGCCCAGGAGCGGGATTTGAACCCTGACCCTGGACTCCCCCGGGCCGCCCACCTGCGTTTTTCTGGGATTGAGCCCCTACAAGCTGAGGCTCCTGCTAAGCCCCAAAGCCAGAATACCAGCACCAGCTCTACCATGGTGGCGCCCAAGGAGGAGCCTCTCAAATTGCCTAATGGAGGCAGAGATAGCGCCTATGTAAATTTCATGAGTTTGAAGTTCTCTCAAGTAACCAATCAGTAAACTACTGTCAGGAATATTCCTGACACTTACAGTTGTGTAATCAATAAAATGTCACCCGCTGCCAACGTGAAGGCGCCTGCTGCCACTAAGCAGACATCCACCGTCAATGTGCAGACATCTGCTGTCACCAAGCAGACATACACCACCAACATGCAGACATCTGCCGCCATAAAGCAGATACACACTGCCACCATGCAGAAGCCCACCACAACCAAGCGGTCACCTGCTGTCAGCATGCAGGCACCCGCTGCCACCAAGAAGACGTCCACCTCCACCGCGCGGGCCCCCACTGTCCACACGCAGAATCCTGTCACAACCAAGCTGTTGCCTGCCATCAACTTGCAGGCACCCACCGCCACCGCGCAGGCCCCCGCTGCTACCAAGCAGATGTTCACCGCCACCGCGCAGGCCCCTGCCGCCACCACGCAGAAGCCTGTCACAACCAAGATGTTGCCCGCCATCAATGTGCAGGCACCCACTGCCACCAAGCAGGCGTCCACTGCCATCACACAGGCCCCCGCCGCCACTAAGCAGATGTCCACCGCCACTGCGTGGGCCCCTGCCGCCACCACGCAGAAGCCTGTCACAACCAAGCCGTCACCTGCCGTCAACGTGCAGGCACCCGCCGCCACCAAGCAGATGTCCACCGCCACCGCGCGGGCCCCTGCTGCCACCACACAGAAGCCTGTCACAACCAAGCTGTTGCCCACTGTTAACGTGCAGGCACCCGCCGCCACCAAGCAGACGTCCGCTGCCACCACACAGGCACCCGCCGCCTCCACGCAGAAGCCCGCCACCACCAAGCTGTTGCCCACTGGCAACTTGCAGGCGCTTGCCGCCATTAAACAGATGCCCACTGCCACTGCACAGGCGCCCATCACTCTTGCCAGCCCCACCTACAAGCCATCCTCAAACCAGGCACCCATGGGCCAGCCTGCCACCTGCCAGCCACCTGTCAGCCTTTGCCCTCCCATGCCAGCAGGCCAGTCCCCATCCACTCCTTTGGGAAATAGCCAGATTGGGAAATCAGGAAAAGAAATTTCCCCAAAGCCAAACTTGGGAGGAACTGCTGCCCAATTTGGGAGCCTACCAAATGGGGAATGGACTGACAGGCTATCCAACAATGGAAATCATATACCAAATTTAGTAGATGAATTTGGATGCATGAAGAAGACCAAACTTGCACTATGCCAATGCAAACTTGGATCCAGCCAAACCTTCTCAATTGCCAGCCACCTAAGCCAATCCAGAAAAGGAAATAACAGATGCAACTCAGACTCTTGGTTCCCCAATGCTGTCTTCCAATAATCATGCCTTGCAGGTCCACTAGTATAAATAAATACAAGCCCCTCAATGATAGTTTGTGCTATCATTGAGAGAATATCCTCCTCAATATTATCACATTAATTAATCCTTTACCCAGGCTAAGCAAGTAACCTTACTGAACCCATTACCCCTCCCCAAGTCAGAAGATGAACTACGTCATCTTCAAAGCTGTCTTGACAGCTTACCTTGGGATAGGGGGCCACCAGCCAACCAATGCTCAGTTTGGTCCTGAACCACAGGGACCAAAAGGGATATCATACAATGAGCCAACTAATCTCAAATCAATGGTTTTGAACCCGTGGACACCCCTGGCGTCATCTTGCCTAACTCCCACCCTGGCTATTTATGTGATCCCTGCAGCTACGCTACTGTACCTTGCCGTCAGCCTTAGACAATGCAACATCCTTGCCAAAGCCTTCTGTCTGGCAGTCAACTTCTATCCAATTGTCTACGCCTTGAACGGCTTTGAGACGCCTAACCTGCCATCTTATGTTACTAAAGTTTTACCCTCAATCCTTGGGTATTACAACTACTCAGGAAAGAGGCACGGGACCGCGGCCCAACCCCATGACCACAATGCTAGAGCAAGATAATCAGGTAGCCAAATTGAGATTCTTGACCAATGAAAGAACTCCCAGGTCAAGTGCCATTTTGCCGCCTTCAGACCCAAGTACCCAATTCCCCCAGCCCTGCTTTCCCCAATGCCCTGATGAACCCCCCATAGAAAATGTTAAGTTTGGAGGCAGGGTGCTATATAGACCAAAGGACCCCGCGCACCAAACTTATTGCCATTTTTGAATAAAGGTTATGTTACTTTGGCTTATACAGCTACTGCCATATTTTGTATTTGCTGTCTATCAGTTCAGCTTGAGATCTCCCGGCCCCTCTGCCTGTAATTTTACGTCCACCTGGTGTTCCCTTCAGGCCCGTTCATTTTACCAATTACCCATTGAAGCCCAAATATAGAGATTATACACCAGAGAAAATCCTCAAACTTGACCCATTAGCCCGCATCCAATCTTCCATCAGATACAACCGCCAAGGCCTGTGGATATTCTCTACCCCCAAATTATTTAGAGAAAAATTCAACTATCTCCCGGCCTACAACATCTATATGGAACTGCCCAAAACACCCAAACCAATACAATCCTCCTCCCCTGACCTCCCAACCAACCATACCAGCAAGCTTTTCAGAATAGTGTACATCACCCTCACAGGGGTGGTGAACACCATCATTCCAGCCGCCGGCCCGTGGTCTTGGGTGGGGAAGTCTGCTTCCTACCTTCTAAAGTTACCTCCTCTCTTGTGGTGGGCCTTGCCAGCAAAATCCCTGTGGCAGATCCAGGCCTAACCAGTCCATCCTACCATTATGCTGCCCTTGACTCTTATTGCCATTACCTTCCTTTGACAAAGCTTTGAGGAGCTTTGCCTCCAGGGAGGCAATTTTATGGGATAACACTTTGTTGTCATCCCGCCAACAAGCCATGATTTCAACACTTTTTTCCCTCTCTTGCTCTCAACGCCTTAATTTCACAGTTTGCCAGTTCTTTTACTTGTTGTAAGATTTCATCCCATCCTACTAATAATTTCCAAGCATCCCAAGCATAGATTCTGTTTCCTTGGGCAGGAGTCCCTTCTTTTGTAAAGTAATTGGAATACAGCTCTTCAAATGCAGCCTTTACTTCCACCAAAGACTCTGCAGGAACAGTCTTGGTGACCTCCAGGATGGCCCAAGCTTCTTCCAATGAACTTGTAGGGACCTCCTTCCTTGCAGCGGCGGTCTTCACACAAAGCACCTCAAATTTGGCTCTCTCAAATTTTAACAAAGAAGACATGATATTGAAAAATAGGTGAGGGGAAAACGTCAAAGCCAACAATGTGAATATCTTTTATTAATGTTTAACTGTTTTTGCTTATATACCATTCAGGGCATACACGGCTGAAAACCCCTCCGGTTCCTGAATCAACCAATGATTTGCGTCACGTGGTCTATGAAATTTGAGTCATCTAACATATATCTTTACCTAAAAGATCACCAACAATTATCAACCTATGAGAATTGACCTACAATGGGCAGAAGTCACCTGACTCTATTCAACCCAATGTACCAATTTGGCATGGAGCTTCCCCAGCTCCCAGCGCCAAAACGCTGTGGATTGCACATCCCAAACTCAGCTATTAGTGTTCCAACTGAGAACCAGCTGATCAATCCTGAATTCCTAGGCATCCTTGCCTTTATTTAGTTAATTTTGCATTTAATGATTTTTTGCCTTAAAACCCATTAAAATGCTTCAAAACTCAAACCAGGCGCCACCGCGGCGCCCAGCAATTTCCCCAGGCGGCGCCCCAGCGCCTGAGAAAATTTGATAGCGGTGCCTCAGCGCATCTCAAATTTGTTAGGCGGCGCGGCGGCGCTTCTAACCCAAATTCCAAGGGTTTTCCTATGGTTATCCTCAACCAAACCTCTTGACACAGTCAAGGCAATTAACTACTATAATTAAATCCTCATTAATTATATTAGCTTGAGTTTATTAATTAATCTTCCCAATTAATTAAACTGTTTTGAGAGGCCTAGTCTCCAAGATTGATTTGGTCAATCTTGCCTCAATTTTCCTAGTTAGCCTAACCTGACTGACCATTCATATTCTGTTCTTTTATTAAACATAGATATCTAGTTTCTATGAACCTTCACCTTAAGAATTCCAACCAAACCTATCTATATGCAATAAACAGCAAAAACAGAATATCTTTATATTTTGGAGCATTTATTTGGCTAAATACTCAGCAGTGACTGTAGTACAGTCACAATCCCCAGCCCAGTTTACCCCCAAAAATGGCAGGCCAGCCGCCTGAGAGTGGATCCCTGACAGGCTCCATGGCCTTGATGGGTAGGTCAGACTTTGGGGGTGCAGGTTTGGACGTATTCTTTTCGCATAGCACACATGTTTTGAGGAAGTCCAAGATGTCTTGACGCATGCGCGGCCACCAAACCTTTTGCTTCATGATTATGAAGAGGTTACGTCCTCTGATGTGACCCAGGGTTTGGTGGTAGTGCAGTATTGTGTCACCTCACTGGGTGGTGGGAATGTAAGGCCTCTTTTCACCTGTCTCTTCCCGGCAGCAGACGTTGCCAGCATCTGTGATGAACTGACTTTTGTTGTCCTTCAGCTCGGAGATGGTTACCAAGTTGAGGCCTTTGTAACAAGTTGCCTCAGGGCGGAGGTAGAGCATGGGCCAGTCTGGGTCCAAGCCGTCATCCCCAGTGATAGAGGCTATGTAGAGGCATGAGAGGGTGTCAGATGTGACAAGTTCTTTCCCAGGCTTGTACTCAATGCACAACTGGTAGGGGGAAAGACACTTGACCCAGCCTGCTTGGAAGCATGTCAAGTGGGATTGTGTGTTGAAGTACTGGAGTGACTTGTGGTCTGTCAGGACGCAGGGCAGAAAGGTAGCCCCTTCCAGGTAACAGCACCACTTCTCAACACAGTGCAAAATTGACGCTAACTCTTTATCATTAATGAGGTAACATTGTTCCAAGTCAGTAAGCTTCCTGGACTAATATGTCACGGGGAGGAAGACACCATCATTGGTTTCTACCCTTAGCACGCCCCCTATGGCCCTGTTGGAGGCGTCAGTATTGAGTTTGTACTGGCAGTTTTGATTGGGAAACTGCAGTAAAGGTGCTGTTGTGAGCCTTTGCTTCAACGTCTTTGTTGTTTTCTGAGGCGCAGCACAGACACACAACAGGGAATCCTAACCTTAGGATTGGATTTGTACTAAGTCTTGGTTAGATGACAGGGAAGGCAGATCTGTTTACCTTGTAGCCTTGAATGAATAATCTCTACTAGTTGTGGCTAGAGAGAGGCGCTGAAGTACTGGAAGACACACAAAGAAAAATGTGAATAGAACTTAATTTTATTGGTGAATATGAAACGGAATATATAGTGGTTGACAATACCACAAAACACTACCAGGACGGTAGGATCACTTGCCACCAGCATGAGTGGGGCAAGTGAGTTGCAAAGAGTCAAGAAACCAAACAATTGTATTTCTTGATTCAGTCATCAACTCATTTTGAGAGGCAAAAGCAAAAGCAAGGGATTTGTCTTTGAAATGGCCCACCAAAGGTGAAATCAAAACATTGTGAATAGCGGCATTCACGACAGTCTTGAAGTCTTGATCTCTGGCAGGGGTCCAATGAAAGCGCTGTTTGGTGTTGAGAAGCTTGGGGAGAGGTGAAATTAGCTCCCCAAAATTGGGAATGAGCTTGCGCACGTAGGCAACCAAGCCTAAGGATGTATGCACCTGGCCCACATTGGTGGGAGGGCGGTATGCTAGTGATTGCCTTGATTTTGGCAGGGTCGGGCTTTATCCCTTGAGCAGAGATGGTGTGCCCAAGGAATAACAGCTCTGACTTGAGGAACTCTCATTTGGAGGGCTTAGCTTTTAGCTGGTTCTTTTGAAGGAAGTTGAGGACAGCACAGAGGTGTTGGAGATACATGGTTTGATCTTGACTGAAGACAATAATGTTGTCAAGGTACAAAACCACACATTTCCCAATCAGTTCCTCAAATGCTTTTTTCATCAACATGGCAAAGGTGGAAGGAGCGTTGGTCATTCTGAAGTTCATGACTCAACACTCAAACAACCCGTAGCGTGTGCAGAAGGCAGTTTTTGCCTCATCCCCGGGTGCAATGTGGACCTAGTTGTACCCCGCAGTGAGATCAATCTTGGTAAAGACCTTCACACCTGCAAGTGTATCAAACAGGTTGTCAATCAGCAGCAGGGGGTACTTATTCTTAACAGTTACCTCATTTAAGGCGTGGTAGTCTGTGACCAGGCAAAGGGACCCATCTTTCTTGGCTACAAAGAAGACCGCCGCCCCGTATGGAGAGAGCAAGGGGCAAATGAAGCCTTTATCAAGCGTATCCACAAGGTGCTGGCAGAGGGTCTCATCCTCTTTTGGCATAAGAAAGTATAAGTGACGTGATTTAGGCAACAATCCCTGGAGTTGTAAAGCATGCTGAATCTCCCAAGGAGGATGCAATTGTTCCAGTGTTTTGCTGAAGACATCCTTGTACTCCTTGAGGAGAGCAACAAGTGCTGGAGGAGATGAAGTGGTCAAGGGAGGGGTCACAGATGGTTTGGCGCGGATAACTTTGACTGAGCACTGGTTGAAGTCTAGTTCCCCCCTTGAAGTTGTATGAGCCTGTCTCTGTTATTCTAACAAACAAAGTGTTGTGGAGTAGCTTGCTCATTTCAACAGGGTAGATCTGGAAGCCCACTCCATTTCTATTGAGGGTGATAACAGATGTATCCCAGTCAATGTAGGGACAGTTGTGTCAGAGCCAGTCAAGGCCAGTAATTACGTTGTGGCTGAGCCCTGACATGATTGGCCCAGAGATCTTGACCTTGAAGTTCCCCATTCTCACAGAGAAGGGTATCATCTCATGAGTAATGGCAACTCTGCGGGAATCAGCTACTTGCACTGCCTTGAACCTGCTAAGCACTCCATCTAATTGTTGGGAGTCAGCAAACAACTGGTCCACCATAGTGTGGTCAGCCATGGTATCTACCAGTAGTTTGTGAGTGTTCCCATGGAAACAGAAGGGATAGGCTAAGTGGGTTACTTTATTTGAAGAATGACTTGCTTGTAGCACGGGGTTGTCACTGTGGACCTGGAAGACGTCAAGGGTTTCAACTTTGTGGATGTTGTAGTCACAGGGATTATTTGCAAGCAGGGATTGAGAGGAAGGGTCAAGTGGGGTTGTAGAACCTCTCATAGCTACAACCCCCAGGCTTTTCCTGGGTCCTTGATCTGTGCTAGCTGGAGCTCCTCCTTGCGGGGGCGTTTTATCCCATTTTCCTGCTGACGGGGCTGGTGGCGGCCCACTTGGTTGTGACTGCTGCCAGGTGTTGCACAGGGTTGAGGTAGAGCATCACTGGTATGATGGAAGCCCATCAAGGCCTGTTTGTTGGCCTCCAAAATGGCTTTATAGCAGTCATCAATGGAGGTACAACAACCCACAGGAACCCACTTACAGATATGGGGCTTTAGCCCATTGATGATGAGAGTGAGTAGCATTGCATTTCTATCAGTCTGGCTTTGGGGGCGGCAGCAAGGGCTTTTTGCCAGGCGGCAAGGTACTCAGGAACAGATCCAGTTTGTTTAATTGCTAGAAGGGGAGTTCCCACCACAATGGGCGAGAAGGTTTTGCTGTAGCGGGACTTCACAGCTTCTTGGAATGCTGCCCAGGTGACTTCAATTTCCTGGCTGGCCCAGTTGGTGAACCACACGGCAGCGGGCCCTGTGAGGCAGCCAGACAAAGTGGCAACCCACATGGGTTCAGGAACTTGGCAGATACAAAGGCGGGTTTCTGTGGATTGAAGCCAACTGACAATGTTGGCCCCTTTGACTCCACCTGCAAAGGATTCTAATTGAAGATTGAGCATGCGTTGTGACAGGTCCTACTGGGGAGGGGTGACACTGGCATCACACTGCCTGAGGCGGAGTTGGTTATACACACTTGTGAGGACTAGCTGGTCTTGATAGATGACATAACCGTCAGGGATGTCCCCCTTGGGGATTGGCAGGAAATTTTCTTGTTGGGGAGTAGCCATACAGCCTGTACTCTGTCTTTTATTAGGGTGAATTTTTGTTTCAGGTAGGTTGTGAACCTACTTCTGCTACCACTGTTGCAACTAAACCAATGAGGATTTAGTATTTGGGTTGGGGAAGACAACAGTCCAATAGGAAAAGACAGAATAATAAGAATGAGGTATTGTTTATTGTAGGATATTGTGATTAATATACTAAATGGGGAAGCCACAAGGCCACAAGGGAGTGGCATAGTGGGGAGTTCTATGTAGGGCTTAATGTTGAGGAATAAATTGTGCGGGGATCTGCAGGTCAAATTGGTAGCGCGCCTAATTGGGATGAAGTGCCCACCATTTGATATTGTCATCAGATTGACTCATGGCGTTAGATAGGTCAAGAGGCAACTCATCAGGCGCCCCCTGTGTATTGTAAGATACATTGGCAGGCAAGTCTGGAAACTTAGTTGTAACACCCCCTTGCCCCTGCTTGTTGTCAGACACCAGGATCAGAGCTTGTGGGAGATCCAGTAAGGTCTGCACAAACAGTCTTTGGGTGGGGATGGCGCAGCAGGGGCGCAAGCAATTGTGGTGGAGAGTTTTGGTATTCCCCTGGGCATCTTCAAGTTGATAAGTATGATTGTTGTAGACTGCAGCAACCCTGAAGGGCCCAAGGTAGTTGGGTTCTAACGTGGAAGAGTTGGGGTTGAGGGTGTAAACAGGATCACCTACAGCGTATCTGGCTTCAAGGCGCCTCATCCCTCCTTCAATTTGCTTGTGTTCAATTTCTCAGGCCTTGGCACGCCATTGGTCCAGGGATGGAGTTGTCACTAGGGAGATTTTCCGGGAACTGTAGATCATAACTTTCCTTGTTCAACTCCCGTCAGACTGTCAGGCGTTCCAAAGGCCAAGGTGCTGGGACTGAAACTGGTGCCCCTGTTGATTCTTGCCCGCAGGATAAGTAGGGTGGTGGGAAGATGTTCAGTCCACGCAGTGTTAGGGTGCTCTTGTGAGAGCTTGGCAATCAGTTGAACCAGGGAGCCATTTATTTGTTCTACATGTCCATTGGCTTGAGGATGGTAGGGGGTTGTAATAATGCATTAGAGTGCGTTCTTGGCGCAGTATGCCTTCACAACGTGTCCAACAAGTTTGGGCCCGCCATCTGTGATGAGACACTTGGGTTGCCCAAAGCAAGCCACAATTTCCTCTGCCAATAAAGCAGGTAACGGTGGTGGCGGTGTGGTTAGTTGTGGCCCAGGCCACTGGCCAACAAGTGAAGTAGTCAATAGCGGTGATAATATACTTCTTACCCAGTCTGTCTTTGGGAAGCGGTCCCACAATGTTGAGGGCCCACTGTTTGAAGGGTTCCATGGCTTTGATGGGCAGGACAGACTTGGGGGGTTCAGGTTTGGACGTATTCTTTTCGCACAGCACACCTGTTTTGAGGAGGTCCAAGATATCTTGGCGCATGCAGGGCCATCAGACCTTACGTTTCATAATATTGAAGAGGTTTTGACCTCTGATGTGACCCAAGGTTTGGTGGTAGTGCAAGATGGTGTCTCCTCATTGTATGGTGAGAATGTAAGGCATCTTCTCACCTGTCTCTGCCCAACAGCAGACGTTACCAGCATTGGTGGTGAACTGACTTTTGTTGTCCTTCAGCTTGGAAATGATTACTGAGTTAATGCCTTCATAACAAGTTGCTTCAGGGCAGACGTACAACATTGGCCAGTCTGGATCCAGACCATTGTCCCCAGTGATAGATGCTATGTAAATTCATGAGAGGGCGTCAGCTGTGACAAGTTCCTTCCCAGGCTTGTACTTGATGCACAACTGGTAGGGAGATAGTTGCTCAACCCAGCCTGCTTGGCGGTGTGTCAAGTGAGACTGTGTGTTGAAATACTGAAGTGACTTATGATCTGTCAAGACGCAGGGTGGAAAAGTAGCCCCTTCCAAGTAACAGCACCATTTTTCAATGCAGTGTACAATTACTGCTAATTCTTTGTCATGGATGGGATAGCGTTGTTCCGAGTTGGTAAGCTTTCTGGACTTGTATGCTACAGGGAGAAAGACGCCTTTGTCAGTTTCTACCCTTAGCACACCCCCTATGGCTCTGTCAGAGGCATCAGTCTCAAATTTGTACTGGCGGTTTTGATTTGGGAACTGTAGTACAGGTGCATTTGTAAGCCTTTGCTTCAACGTCTCAAAGGCTTGATCTCTGACAGGAGTCCAGTGGAAACGCTTTTTTGTGTTTAGAAGCTTGGTGAGAGGTGCAATTAGTTCCCCGCAATTGGGGATGAACTTGCACACGTAGGCCACCATGCCTAAGAATGTACACACCTGGCCCACATCAGTGGGGGGTGGCATGCTAGTGATTGCCTTGACTTTGGCAGGGTTGGGATTTATCCCTTGAGCAGAGATGGTATGCCCAAGTAACAATAGCTCTGACTTAAGAAGCTCGCATTTGGAAGGTTTAGCTTTTAGCTGATTTTTCCAAAGGGTGTTGAGGACAGCACAGAGGTGTTGGAGGTGCGTGGTTTGATCTTGACTGAAGACAATAATGTTGTCAAGGTACACAATAACACATTTCACAATCAATTCCTCAAAGGCTTTGTTCATCAACATGGTGAAGGTGGAAGGAGCATTGGTCATTCCAAAGTTCATGACACAACACTCAAACAACCCGTAGCGTGTGCAGAAGGCAGTTTTTGCCTCATCCCCTGGTGCGATGCTGACCTGGTTGTACCCCGCAGTGAGATCAATCTTGCTCAAGACCTTTGCGCCTGCAAGTGTATCAAACAGGTTGTCAATCAATGGCAGGGGATACTTATTCTTGACCATAACCTCATTTAGGGTGCAGTAGTCTGTGACCAGGCAAAGGGACCCATCCTTTTTGGCTACAAAGAAGAGGGCTGCCCTGTATGGGGAGAGCGAGGGGCTAATGAAGCCCTTGTCAAGCGCGTCTACAAGGTGCTGGCAGAGGGTCTCATCTTCTTTTGGTGTAGATAATACAGGGGACGTACCTTAGGGAGCAACCCTTGAAGTTGTACAGCATGCTGGATCTCTCGGGAAGGAGGTAGTTGTTCCAGTACTTCACTGAAGACATCCTTATACTCCTCAAGGAGTGCGGCAAGTGCTGGGGGAGGTGACATAGTCAAGGGAGGGGCCGCAGATGATTTGGCGCGGATAACTTTGACTGAGCATTGGTTAAAGTCTAGTTTCCCCCCTTGAAGTTGTAAAAACCTGTTTCTGTTATTCTTAAAAACACAGTATCATAGAGTAACTTGCTCATTTTGACAGGATAGATCTGGAAGCCCACTCCATTTATATTGAGGGTGATAACAGATGTATCCCAGTCAATGTAGGGACAGTTGTGTTGGAGCCAGTTAAGTCCAGCAATTACGTTGTGGCTGAGCCCTGCCATGATTGTCCCTGTTGTGTTCTGAGCGCGGCACAGACACACAACGGGAAATCCTAACCTTAGGATTGGATTTGTACTAAGTCTTGGTTAGATGACAGGGAAGGCTATGTGATTACCTTGCGGCCCTGGAAGAATAATCTCTACTAGGCGTGGCTAGAGAAAGGCGCGGAAGTACAGAAGACACAAAGACAAAAATTTGAATAGAAGATAATTTTATTGGTGAATATGGAAATGTAATATATAGTGGTTGAGAATACCACAAAACACTACCAGGATGGTAGAATCACTCACCGCAGGTATGAGTGGGGCAAGTGAGTTACGCAGAGTCAGGAAACCAAACAATCATATTTCCAGATTCAGATACCAGTTCATTTTGAGAGGCAAATGCAAAAGCAAGGGATTTGTCTTCAAAATGGCCCACCAAAGGCAAAATTGAAACATGACAAATGCCGTTATTCACAACATTGCCCCCTCTAGATTGGCCTTAGGGGGGTGATACTTGCGGAGGAACTTGGCGTTCACGCAAGCAAAATGGCGACCACTGGAGAAGAGCTTTACAGTAAATTCAGACCCTTGTTTGAAGGTCACTCAAAGGGACCAATCCACAGAGAGTCCAACTTATGTGCGCGTCTACCCACACGGTGTTGGTAGTACAGGACATGGTCACCAACATCAAATTCAGGCAAGGGGGAGCGCCCAGCATTATCAGGAGAGAGCTCAAGCATCTTAGTCTTGTATGCAGAAGTGTAGGCAGTGGACTGTATATCAATCATGCAGTTGACTAAGTCTCTGTTGTGGTTGTCAGGATTCATGGG
Organism: Entomophthora muscae; assembly: GCA_014839935.2. Lineage (NCBI taxonomy): Eukaryota > Fungi > Entomophthoromycota > Entomophthoromycetes > Entomophthorales > Entomophthoraceae > Entomophthora > Entomophthora muscae. The sequence continues at coordinate 57,356 of QTSX02002964.1, forward strand.
CTTATCAGAAAAGAGTAGGGGGACTCCCAAGAGCAATGGAGTGGTGGCCTCACGCCCATACAACATGGCAAAGGGGGAGTACCCTGTGACCCAATGTCTGCTCAGACAATAGGCAAAGAGCGCAGCAGGTAAGCATAGATCCCAATTGACAGCATCCGAGTAAGTGAGCTTCCTTATGATAGAAACCAGTGTTGAGTTGGCATGCTCAACTGCCCCATTAGTGGAAGGATTATAGAGAGCATAGAAAGACTGGTGAGTCCCCAGAGCTTCAACAACAGAGGTTACTAGTTTGGCGTTGAAGTTGGTTCCGTTGTCTGACAACAGCACTTGAGGGCAGCCATGTTGGTAGAAAACATCCTGCAGCAGGAAGTCAGCAGTAATCTTAGAAGTGATGTCTTTAGTAGGGTGAGCTTCTACCCACTTGCTGAAGTAATTGACGGCAATCAGGATAAAGCAACATCCAGAACGTGAGCGGGAGAGAGGGCCTACAGCATCAATGCTAACCATATGAAAGGCGTGTTGAAGGGGAACCAATTTAAATTCATGCAAAGCAGCTCACGGTCTTTGAAGTTGGCAGTCATGGCAACTAGCTATGACATCTGGGATCAACAGGTGGAGGTTCTCCCAGAAGTAATTCTTCTGGAGCCAGTCAAAGGTCTTAGCAATTCCTCCATGGCCAGTCTCTTTATGAGCTTTTGATACCAAGGAGAGGCAAAGACTGGGTTGTACGTAAAGCAGGTATTGACCCCACACCTTCTTGAAGAGCTGATTGTCACGTATGAGGGTGTCTTCAGACAGTTTGGACAGGGCAAGTCAGACCTCTTCTGTCTCACTTTCCCAGGAGGAAGGGTAGCCAATTATTTTGTACAGTTGGTCTGCTTCAGAAGGATGAAGAGCAAGGATGGGCATTTGGGATTACCCATCAGTGTTCTGCTGTTGAATACCAGGGCAATGGAGTACAGTGAAGTCATAACCTTGCAGGTGGAGGGACCATCTAGCTAAACGCCCTTCAGGCTTTTTAAGTTGTTGTAACCATTTAAGCAAAGCGTGGTCAGTGACAACAGTAAAATGGATACCATACACATAGTGGCAGAACTGCTTAACTGCATGCAACACAGCAAGGTACTCCTTCTCTGTAACACTATAATTCTTCTCATGCTTAGTTAGAACACGGGAGGTATAGGCTACAGGATGGTCCACACCTTTGTCGTTGAGCTGGGACAAGATAGCCCCAATAGCAAGGTCACTAGCATCAGTGTACAGTATGAATTCCTTATTGTAGTCAGGATACACTAGGATGGGCGCTTCTTTGAGTTTCTCCTTTAAGGTCTCAAAGGCTTGCTGATGGCTGGCGGTCCATTCAAAAGGGACATTACGTAACAGTTGGACCAGGGGCTTGCTAGTATCAGCAAAGTCAGGGATAAATTGCATATAGTAGCCCATCATTCCCAGAAAGACCTGTACTTCTTTTAAGTTGGTGGGCGGAAGCATTTTGTCAATGGCGTCAACCTTCTTGGTCATTGGACAAATCCCCGTTTGGGTTACTTCATGACCCAAGAATTCAAGTTGTTCTTTGAAGAAAGCACACTTAGAGGATTTTAGCTTCAGGCCAGCCTCTTGAATCTTTAAAAACACCTCTTTAAGATGGGCTTGGTGATTGGTTAAAGTAGCGCTGAAGACCATTATATCATCCAGGTAGACTAGGACACATGGCAGCTTTAAGTCACGCAGGATGGAATCCATAGACCCCTGGAAAGTTGCTGGGGCATTGCAGAGCCCTTGTGGCATGCAGGTAGGTTCAAACAACCCTTCTGACGTAATGGGCGCAGCCTTTTGATGGTCCTCAGGAGAAAGGTCAACCTGCCAGTAACCAGACGCCAAATCCATGGCAGAGAAAAACTTAGAACCCCAAGACGTCAAAGAGTATCATCAATACGCGATAAGGGATAGGAATCTTTCTTGGTTAGAGAATTCAACCTCCAATAGTCCATCACAATTCAATGGCCTCCATCTTTCTTCTTTAAGATGAGCAGAGAAGAAGCCCAGGGACTTTGAGAGGGAGCTAGTATTCCAGCATCCAGCAGTTGCTTGAGCTCCTTAGAAACCTGCACGTCCTCCACTTGACTGCGGCAATATGACTTGTCACAAAAGGGGGGAGCATCTCCTGTGTCAATCTGATGGATAACACCTTTGGCCAGCCCATAATCAGTGCTATCTTTAGCAAAGATGTCTGAGAACTGGTCTAGTAAATCAAGCACCTCTTTCTGTTGAACCGGGGACAACTGAGGAAAGTCTTGGGCAGTGAACAGAGATATGACTTAGGGCTCATCTTTGGGCAGGTTAAAGTCCTGAAACGTAACAAAGGGGTGAAGGGACAAGACATCAGGGGCATTTAATAATTTACTGTAACTAACAACCTGGCCTCTAGATACGTTTATAGGAAGCGCGGTTAGGTTGGCAACTAGTAATTGAACAGGATCCTTGTGGGAGACGTCCAGGATTCCAGGGCAGAGATAAGGCTTATTACGCTCTAGCAAAGGGGGGAGTACAACTCCAAGAAAGTTTGCTCAGGTGTTTCATACAATATTTGTGAGTCTAGGATGGCCTGAGAGCCAGGAGGGATAGTGACAGCAGACGTGGCCATGAGAGGGATTCCTTCAGATGCGGGGCAAGCCATGGGAGGACACTTCATGTTGGTGGAGTGGGTGCAATATTTTAGGGTGAAGACCCCAGTGGGGTATTCCAGTGTACACGTCTTTAAATGTTTACCAGGTCCTTTGATTGGCTCCTCAAAGATCAGAGGGACTTTGTATCCCAGGATAGAGAGATAACCATCTTTTATGTTGATGATCCCATTATATTCCCAAATGAATTGGGTACCAACCAAAAGGTCGTAACTATTGTTCTCTAGAACAACAGCTGGTACAGCCAACAGAAGCTTACCAAATTGCATTGGCAAGGCAGAGTACGCGCCTATGGCACAAGTCATGGATAGACCAGCAGTGCCATAGGATTGATGGTAGTTGAGGTCAGGGCCAGCTTAAGGTTTTTCACCAGTTTGGAAGAGACAACATTGACAGGGGGTCCGGTGTCCAAGACGGCCTTGATTATTACTTTCTGTATGGATATTTCTACCTGGGTGGTGGTGCGTTCAAAGGGTGAAAGGACAGCCAGGATATCATGTGCCTCTGCTAGTTCCTTATCCCATTTCTCAATCATGCATCTTAGTCCCAGGAACTCCTTATACACTTTTTGAGAGGGAGCAAGACAGATACATTTCTGAAAACAGCGTCCACAACTTCAGCAGCTTCCTCTGATGATTCCACTAATACAGGGGACCTTTTTGCCTGAGTAATATAGGGGCAGGAAACAGCTGCTTTGGCCTCAGGCAAGAGCTTGACGGTAGTTGTAGCCTTCCCAGATTGTAGCTTGTATGGGACTGCAATAGTTTTGGGGACAGCAAGGACAGAATACCCATACATGTTGGGATCCTCAACATCCAATTTGTCCACATCAGAATCATCCAAAATGTTGTGGAACAGCAGAAGGATAGGAGGAGCCTCATCATCAGCAGGCTCAGAGTCAATAGCAGGGGGAGGGATTGAAAGAGACTAGGAAGAATTGTCAACCAAGAGCGTCTCTGCCTCTAGGTTGACTGTTCTTTTCCCGACTGATCCTTGGGATCAGCTCCTTCAGCCCGCAGGTTGGTGCAGACGCAAGAGTGGTGACCTACTTGTCCACAGTTGTGGCAACCCTGACACCGAGGAGGATTTTGTGAGTTCATAGTGAGGATACAAGGGCCACAAGAAGATGATCCTGAGTTGGAAGCAGCACAACTCTCTTGAACAACTGCCCCAGAATGAGTGAGATGGATATCCTGTAGCAGTGTCTTTATACTTTTCATGGAGGACAGCATAGCTTTGTGAGCCTTGAAATGAAGGCACAGGAGTTGATTCATCTTGAGGGCCTGGGTGCAGGCCATATACGCTTTGTGCACAGTCAATTGTCTGCTTGTTATTAATTGTTGTCCTTCCATGTAGAATCTGTCTGCAAATTTGGCTAGTGTCTCCTTGGGCTTGAAAGATATGTGCATGAAGGCGTTCTTTTTCACTTCCAGGCTAAGATCACCACCAAACTTGTCAATTAGAAGCTGCTTCATATCTTCCCAAGTCTTGATGATGGGCAGCTCAGGCACCACCACCTCCTGGCAAGTCGGGTGTAAACAGGTCAGAATATGTTCTTTCTTAACCTCATCTGATGCTTGTCTCATGGTAGTCTCATAAATAGTTAAGAAAGCTGCAATAGTCGAGGTTTTGGGATCAAAGACTTGCTTGAAGGTAGGCTTGAAGTGTGCCCTGGGAGTTGGGCCACCATTGTTGCTATCAAGTACATTTATGTGCAGGGAGAACTCAGCTTCAGATTTGGAGGGGGGTTGTCTAGCCCATAGTTGTCAAACACTTTCTTCAAGGGTTGTCAGAGTCTTGGTAGTTCAGGCACCTGTAGTGTTGACTAGCGTGGTCTGCCACTCAGTAGCATCTAAGCGCTGACCTTGGGTAGTGACAACAGTGGAGAGCTCAGCCAGTCAAGAGGTAAGAGATGGCCCCACTGATAGGCAGGGGACAAACCTGTTGTTTACCAAATCAATCAGCTCACTCATCTCCTGCACATCCCTGTCCAACTCAGTCTGGTCTCATTTTAAATGATCCACCTCATTAGCTAGGGCAATCAACTCCCTAGCACAATGGATTTGAGGAGCCCCCGCCAAACCAGGACAGCAGCCATCTTCATTGTAACCCCAACTGGACTAGCAGCATTTGTCACTATCTTGCGTAAGGCAGCAACTTCTTGCTGTAGCTCAGCAACTTGAGCAGTCAACACAAGCACACAGGGATCAGGTTGAGGGGCTTCAGTAGAACGTCCTTGGCTACAAGTGGAAGCGCGTAGTTCTAGGATGGCATCCCAAATTCTCTATTTCCTGTCCACCAGGTCATTGGCAGGAGGAGAAGGCAGGACATCTGGATTGAGAGTAGACAGCTCATTCACCTGACTTTGAAGTTTGGCTATAGCAGCAGCAGTGGTAGCTCTCTCTTGATCAAATTCCACACTGAGTTCATTTAGGCCTTGGGCAGCAAGGTCTGCTACCTGTTGCAATTGATCAAAAAAATAGGCACTGAATGCATTGAGATGTTGTACTAGGCGTTTGAAGTCAGAGAGATAAGCATTTAGGGTGGAGTCTACTTGGGTTTTCCAGGGCTGTTCTAACTAGTGAAACTCATGTAGTTGCTCCCTAACGTACTTGGGGATGGACTGGCACATTTTTTGATAGAAGAGACCAAGCGTGTTTGGGAGGTGACAGAATTGCACTGGTTGTTAGATACCAGGGAGAACAGGGAATGAATCCATTTTTGATAGGCGGCAAACTGATCCCAGTGACTAGTAACAGCTGCTTGCAGAGATGAGATTTCTTGAACGTGGAGTCCAAGCACCATCTGATGGTGGGCCAAGGCAGGCTGTACAAAGGATGACAGCAGGTGTTCAGCGGAGCCAGCTGCTGAGAGGAGATGTTGTGGAAACTGAGGGGCCACATTTAACTCATAGTATTTGGCACGGCTAAACTGTAGCTGAAGGTGAGGAATGGCTCTGTCCTGAGCTATCCCAAGGGCTACTGCCATGACTTGTTCCAAGGCAGGGGTACCCATGGGGTAAGCAACTAGGCAGGGACCATTCCCAAGGTTCAGTACAGTAGGGACAATAGGCGGGTCAGCAATGTCTTCCTCAATAAGAGGGCTGGTAATTTCAGGTAAAGTCAACTCTCAAATAGGCGGAGGAAAGGGACCTGAAAATGTAGATGCAAAAGGGATAACCAAGGGGCTTACAGCCCCTGTAGTGAGCACCATTTTTGTTGTGTTCTGAGGCGTGGCACAGACACACAACAGGAAATCCTAACCTTAGGATTGAATTTGTACTAAGTAATGGTTAGATGACAGGGAAGGCTATGTGATTGCCTTGAGGCCCTGGAAGAATAATCTCTACTAGGCGTGGCTAGAGAGAGGCGCGGAAGTACAGAAGACACAAAAACAAAAATTTGAATAGAAGATAATTTTATTGGTGAATATGGAAATGGAATATATAGTGGTTAAAAATACCACAAAACACTACCAGGATGGTAGGATCACTCACCACAGGTATGAGTAGGGCAAGTGAGTTGCGCAGAGTCAGGAAACCAAACAATCATATTTCCAGATTCAGATACCAGTTCATTTTGAGAGGCAAAAGTGAAAGCAAGGGATTTGTCTTTTAAATGGCCCACCAAAGGTGCAATCAAAACATGATGAATGCCGTTATTCACTAAAAGTGTTGTGTTTGATTCCTGGGGACAACATCCAGAAGGACACAGCAGGAAATCTTTATAACAAAAGATTTGAGGTTCAAAGCTAGCCTTGGGTTAGCCTTCAGGGCAAACTTAAGGGCACATACCTTAATTTCCTGGAATAAAAGATGAGGAATTCCTTTTGGCAAAAAGGAAAGAAAAAAGCTTGAAGAATATTAAAGCCTGTACAAATGTAGATAAACTTGTCTTTATTAAGAGAAATGATTCTACTTAAATATTAGACAAGGGACAATGGTCACTCATTAGGTAGACAGAGTGGCAGAGGGGGTCATGTTGGGGTGAAGCCATACCAGGATCAGTTGAGGGCTGGTATGGCAATTCAGAATGGGTGGGCATTGGAACAGACCCATTTACAGAAGGCAAGGAATTTCCAAAATTGAAAGCAAAACCAACTAAATCTTTGCATATATCACTATTTGAAGGCCATATCAAAATAGCATTAATGGCACAATTTCCGACATCTCCTCCCTCAAGATTGGACACAGGGAGTTGATATTTGAGGAGGAATTTGGAATGAACTCAGGAAAAAAGACGTCCAGAGGACAGCAGCTTCATGGTATACTCAACGCCCTTCTTGAAGATGACTTCACAAGGTCCAACCCAGAGAGAATCTAGATTATGGGCTCTATCTCCTGTACAATTCTGGTAGTAGAGAACTAGGTTGCCTACTTGATAATCAGGTAGGGGGCTCTAGAAGCAATGAACAGTGAGAGCTCTAACGTCTTGACCTTATAGACAGTTGAATATGCTGTTGCCTGAATGTCAATGATACAATTAGTTAAGTCTTTGACATGGGCTTCAGGATTAGCAGACACATCAACTTCAATCAAAGGGGGTCCCAAGATTGAGGGGGTTGTGTCTTCATGCCCGTACAGCATGGCAAAGGGAGATTGGCCAGTCACTTGGTGTCTGCCAAGTCTATAAGCAAAGAGAGCAGCAGGGAGGAAATATCCCAATTGGTGGCATCAGAGAGCATGAGTTTCCTCATTATGTATACCAGGGAGGAATTGGCTCATTCCACAGTTCCATTAGTTGATGAGTTATTGTGACAGATCCAGGCCTAACCAGTCTATTTTACCATAATATTGCCCTTGACTCTTGTTTCCATTACCTTCCTGTGACAAAGCTTCAAGGAGCTTGGCTTCCAGGGAGGAAATTTTCTGGGATAACACTTTATTATCATCCTGCCAACAAGCCATTATTTCAACACTTTTTTCCTCTCTTAACCTCAACGCCTCAATTTCACGGTTCACCATTTCTTTAACTTGTTGCAAGATTCCATCCCATCCTACTAATAAGTTCCAGGCATCCCAAGCGTAAATTTGATTGCCTTGGGAGGGAGTCCCCTCCTTTGCAAAATAGTTGGAATATAGCTCTTTGAAAGCAGCCATGACTTCTATCAAGGACTCTTCAGGGATAGTCCTTGTGACCTCTAGGCTGGACCAAGCTTCTTCTAATGAACTACTAGTACTTCCTTCCTTGCAGCGGTGGTCTCTACACAAAGCACCCCAAATTTGGCTCTCTCAAATTTTAACAAAGAAGACATGATATTGAAAAATAGGTGAGGGGAAAACATCAAAGCCAACAATGTGAATATATTTTATTAATGTTTAACTGTTTTTGCTTATATACCATTCAGGGCATATACGGCTGAAAACCCCTCTGGTTCCTAAATCAACCAATGATTTGCGTCACATGGTCTATGAAATTTGAGTCATCTAACATAGATTTTTACCTAGAAGATCACCAACAATTCTCAACCTATGAGAATTAACCTACAATGGGCAGAAGTCACCTGACTCCATTCAACCCAATGTACCAATTTGGCATGGAGCTTCCCCAGCTCCTAGCGCCAAAACCCTGTGGATTACACATCCCAAAACTCAGTTATCAGTGTTCCAACTAGGAACCAGCTGATCAAACCCAAATTCCTCTGCATATTTGCCTTTATTTAGTTATCTTTGAATTTAACGGTTTTTTGTCTTAAAAACCATTAAAATGCTTCAAAACTTGAACTAAGCACCTCAGCGCATTACAAAATCACTTAGGCAGCATAGCAATGCTTCCATCTTAATGAGTTTGCAAAGACAGGGCTTTTAACCCAAAATCCGGGGGCTTCCTTTGGTTAACCTTAACCAAGCCTCTTGACACCTTCAAAGCCATTAAAAAAAATAATTAGATACTTATTAATTATATTGCCATGCATTTGCTAATTAATCTTCCCAATTAATTAAACGCTTTTTGAGACACCCAGTCTCCAAGATTGACTTGGCCAATCTTGACCTCTGTTCTTTTACTGAACATAGATATCCAGTTTCAGGAATCTTTACCTTACAACTTCCAAAAAAACTATCTATATGCAATAAACAACAAAAACAGAAATAACTTTATACTTCAGAGCATTTATTTGGCTAAATCCCCAACAGTGACTGTAGTACAGTCACAAGGCCCCTTCCTTCCCTTTGGGAGAATCAGCCTCATCTTCCCAGACCTTAATAAGCTCCAATTCCCATGGAATAGCTTAAGGAATTGAGGATGAATATGGGAACATTCTTCTCCAGAGGCAGCCCTAACTCTCTGAATTAGGTAGTTTGGCCCTGGACTAACTGAGATAATCTTCATAGGCCCTACCCATCTTGAAGACCTCTTCTTGGGTGTTTTTCTCAGCGTCTTTGATCAAACCATACCAGATCTCTAACCTGGAAATGATCACAAGGAAGTACTCCAGGCTTTGAGTTCCATTTGGCGGCACACTTTTCTTGAACCTGCTCTCCTTTACTCCTGGCCTTGGTGAATAACTTCTGCATCTTGGCTGCATGTTCCTCTACAGCGGCTTCATAGGAATTTTTTTCCACAAACTCCCATTGGCCCACCTCAGTACTGGTTGTAGTCTCCTGGCCATACAGTATCCAAAATGGTGAAACCCCAGTAGAATCATGGGGCATTGTACGGTATGCCATGACACTCATTGCTAGGTGATCTTTCCAATGTTTTGTAGCTCCATTGGCCAATTTCTCCATGATATGCTTTAATGTCTCAATGGTTCTTTTGGCTAACCCATTGGTCTCAGGATGATAGGGGGCTGACGTTAACTTAGAAATGCCCCATTTTAAGCATTCTTTAGTCAAAGCTGGCCCTACGTAAGGTGGTCCATTATCAGTGAGAACCTTCTCGGGACAACCATGCCGTGCTATGATTTCTTCTTGGAGAAACTTAGCAAGTGCAACACTTGTTTCTTTGGCCAGTGCTTGAACCTCTATCCATTTTGTAAAAGAATCAACAGCAACAACAAAATACTCTTTCTGACTACTTGGTAATGTGATATGACCTGTATTATTGAGACCAACTCAAATGGATAATGTGACATTACCAACTTGAGCTGCACCTTAGATTTTGACGTTGAGAACTTAGAGCAAATATCACATTCTCATAAAATCTGAAGGACTGTATTTCTCATCTCTGACCACTAGTACCGGGCTTTTAATGCTTGCCAGAGCTTCTCATATCTGAGATGACCTCCCCATTAAACATGAAGGTAACTAACCACCTGAAGACTTTTGGATTTTTCTACGTAAATCCTATTCCTTGATAAAGCTCCCAGGCTTCCTACGTCCCAACTTCTCCACAGGCCACCAGCGCTTGGGATAATAAATCATGGATCTGATTTTATAATCTGGGTTGGTAGATGATATCATAATCATATCCAGAGAGCTTTTGGCATACAAATGAATTTGGCCTTGTAAGTCTTCCTTAGTTTGAATTGCTCTCAATGCTGTATAATCAGTGACAATAATGAAGGCATCCCCAGGATATACGTCCTAAAATGCTCCACAGCCCATACTATTGCCAATCCCTCATGTTTGGTAGCAGAATATTTCCTTTGAGAGGTCCCTAATGTTTTAGAACCATACACCACAGGATGTCAGGACAATTTTGATTCTCCTTCCTAAGTCAAAACGGCACCCAGACCAGTTGAACTTGCATCTGTCTCAATGTAGAACAACTTTGACCAATTGGAGAATCTTAGGATGGGGGCCTTGGAGAGTCTCTTTTTCAGCTCTAAGAAACTTGACTCTTGTTCCTGTCCCCAAACAAACCTGGCAGTCTTCCTTGTTAATGCAAACAATGGCTCTCCAAGTGCAGAGCAATTAGGTATGAATCTCTGGTAGAAATTCACTGATCCCATAAAACCCCGTACCTCTTGAACCAACTGTAGCAACTTCATGTTTAACAACGGAGTAACTCTCTCAGGACTTGGCTTAATCCCTTGATAATTCACAATATGTCCTAATACCTTGACCTCTCAACAAGCAATCTTAGTCTTAGATACACTAATATTCAACTTTGCTTTCTCAATTTGGTGGAATACTTCATCAAGGTCCTTGAGATGTTGTTTCCAGGAAGGGCTATATACAGTAATGTTGTTTATATATACCAAGACACATCTAGGCTGCAATCCTGTCATAACCTGGTCCATTACTTGCTGAAACACAGCACCTGCTGTCTTCATTCCCAATGGTAAGACTTTCCATTGATACAGACTATTAGGTGTAGAGAACACTGTGACCTCCTTAGACTTCTCATCAATCAACAGTTGGTGATATCCCTTAGTCAGATCCAAAGTAGTGAACCAAGAAGATCCAGCCATGGCGTCCAGTTGGTCTTAAATCCTATGCATCAAGTAGGCATCATTTATAATATTCTTATTCACCATTCAGAAATCAATACAAACACATATATTCCCATCTGGCTTTGGGACACAAACCATAGGAGCGGAGTAAGGACTGATACTTTCCTCAATCAGGTCGTCCCTTCACATTTTCTCCACCTCTTCTCTAATTGCAGCAACTGCAGAAGGACTACAACGGGGGACATACCCTTTGTATGGTTTCCCAGTAAGCGTCTTTATGATATAGGGTGGACCATTTCTTCCCACATCATATTTGTCCAACAAGAAACAACTACTCCATTTACACAACAGTGTATACAGCAGGGTACCTGGTGCTTCATTTGGACATAGTATACAGGTTAAATTGTTGAATGGCATACAAATATAAGAGACAGTAGGTTTATTTGTTATGACTTCCCCAACCACTGGCATCCAGACTCCAATGTGTTGACCTTAATAAATGTCTACAGGAACTGCACAAGTGTTGAACAACTTCCAGAACTTGAGGGATTCACCATTGGAACCATCCTCAAATATTGCTACATTTGAGGATATATGACTGGGCAATTCTGGGATAACCTGTCCTCCTTGCGTTCTGCAATTGAAAGCTACTAGTTTTAACCAAGCGGTTCCCTTTGGTGGAATTGAGCAGTATTCCTCAACGTAGATGACTACTGACTGGACATTTTTTTGGTGCTGGCGGAATTGTCAGTTGTTGATAAGTGTATTCAACTCCTTCATGAACCAAGACATTATTGACGGCGTCCAGGCTCACCTTGGCCTCAACAATCCAAGACATACCAAGCAGAACATCAAATCCTGCTCCTGGTAAAACTACGGCAGAAGTCTTGGCCATGGTATTTTTTCATTTTATTACCACTTCATCAAACACATCTCGTTCAATAGTGGTAACCCCATCTGCGGAAGATAAAGTCAAAGTGAGCAATCTTTATGGCTCCATACCATGTTTGCAGACAAAGTTCTTTGATACTGCCACTCCAGCACACCCTGGATTGTAGACTGCCTTTGCAGAGATACCATTGAGCAAAATATCCAAGAGGATAATCCCTTGCAATGCCCACAAAAAAGGTTTTGTGATCAATAATGCTGGCATGCTTTGGGCCATCATTTTACGCCATTCCACCTCTTTGAGCCAATCCACACTCAACTGGACCCAAACAGGCTGCCACATAATCTCCCCGTCTTCCTTCATACCTAAGCGCACATCCAATATCCACTCATCTGGAGAGGCATCTGGACTTCCCTCAGGCAGAGCTGGACGAGAGACATCAATTTCCTGTACAGGTGGTTCCACTGGTTGACTGGCAATTTTTCTGTATTCCTTCAAAGCCTTCCCAGATCAAAGTTTTATTCTCCCATTATTCTCTGAATTACCAGGCTCAGGTTGAGAGACACCAAAGCCCGCCTGTGGTGATCCACATGTGTGCTGTTTTGCAGGTGAGGGTTGATTTGGCTTCAAATAAAGAAAATATGCTGAAGAGTGACAATATGTGGTTAAGCTGAGAATGCTGTAAGCAAGTAGAAAATATGGGGCTACTAGGGATAGGTAAGGCTTTGCTAGTAGGTAACAAAGGACTACTAGGGGGATAAGTAAGGCCTGGCTGGTAAATAACAAGGGTCTACCAGGGGCAGTTGTTTCCTCTACCCAGAAGAAGATATTGGCTGCTTTGGGCTGTTGTTCTTCACCTAGCAGGTAACTGTGGCTGCAAAAGGGTGAAGACTGTTATAGAAAGCAGGAAACTTTGTCTGTCTGGGGGGAGAAGATTTTGGACCCCTGGCGGGTAACACAGGCTGCCAGGAAGGGGAAGAGCTCTGAGGGCTTTACGTACCCTAATACACTTACAGGAGGTCTGTGAGCAAGCATCCTACCTAATGGACTGGTAGGTTGTCCTTGTTTATGCCCCTATGGGAGCTTTGGGGAAACCCAAAGTGAGCATTGGAGGGTATAGGCATGCTCAGAGGTGTCATTAAGGTGGCTTGCTCAGGGAAGAAAGCTGCAAAACTTGGTGTGATCAGGCCTCTGGGAAGTAGAGCTGATTACTCTGCGACTGAAAGCCTGGACTTCATCACCTGGGTGAGTAAAGACAACACATAGACATAGATTTATGGTTGAATGGCCTAAGTAGATTGCCACTTGTAAGGCCCCAGTCAAACGCCAGTTCAATGTAGACTCATGCCTGGGTCTACAAGTTATAGTAATGAGATTGAGATAAAGAACCAAGGTGGTTCACGGAATTAATAGAGAAAACTAGCAAGAGGTACTGTTTGGTCACAGTGAAGGCTAGTTGATGGACTGTTAATTCATATTGAATGGAATGAACCAAGTTAGTTCAGTTTGTAAAGGGAACAAATAAGGTTTCTAGTGAGGATTTGTTGTTGGAATGGTTAAGGATAAGATGAAGAACTTCAAGAGATGGATGCAGGATTAGCTAATCATGATGAAGGGTGGCCAAAGGACCAGAAGATTTGGATGCAGACATGGCTGGTCTGGGTGAAGGAAGAGCTGATGTGGGCATTAAGATGGACTGATGGCTGGTTAGCTGAAGAACTAGGAGATGTGATTGAAGAACTGGTTCAAGAACCAGAAGATATGAGTGCAGAACCAGAAGATGACTTGGAAGGACTAGCCAGACTAAATACAGAGGCTAGGAGAGCTAATTTCAGTGACTTTTGAGAGGAAATATAGATATAAAAGAAGCAGAAAAAGAATAATTAAATACTTCCTAAATATGATTAAAAAATGATTGAAAGTCATATAATTAAAAAGAAAGAGAAGGAAAAATAAAATATAGTTTATTAGAACTATATGTTATTTTAACAACAAGAATTAAAGAGGAAATAAGCCAGAAAGAAGCTGGAAGAAGAACGGAGAAACTATAAGGGCAAAAGAGCAAATTTTGCCAAGAACAACTAGGAGAGGTGAGAGGGCAAGCAGCGAGCAGGTTCAGGTTGCAAAAAGTGGAGAAAAACACGGAGAAACACAGAGAAACATTGTAAAATCAAGGGGTTTGAATTTGCCTAAGTAAAACATATGTGGAAGCGCTTGAGATTTGCCGGGGAAACATGACAGGAATCACAGCAAAACCGTTCAAAACACAGAGCAGTTGTTTACCCAGAGCAAGACAGCCTTGGGTTCAAACCAGGGTCAGGAGCAAGTCATCCAGGGAAACCTTTATGGCAAAACTGATGAATCAAGGCATATGATTGACTGCAAGCCAAAGTCTATTTGATCAGTGTTTTGAGGGCTTTAACTCAAGAGTTAGAGCCTAAAAAATGAGGAGCAGAAGCAGAAAATTCAGGGCTTTCATTGGCTGAAGTAAGTTTTTAAAGTTTAATATATTGTAGAGAGAGAAAAACAGGATAGTTTAAGCTTTTGGAAACCAGAGTTCTAAGAGAGTTTTTGGTCTGAAACAAGGAGCTATAAAAGGGAGAGCCATCTGAGACTCTTCAGGGACTGGATCAAGTGGATTACAAAGGCCACAAGGACTACAGAAGGAGTTAAAAACCAAGACCAAGGTGCAGAAGCCAGGGATAAATGAGCCCAAGCTGGAACAGACCACAGGGGCCCAAGAAAAAGGTGCAGGAGCCCAAGATCAAAGTGCAGGAGCTCAAGACCAAGGTGCAGAAGCCCAAGACCAAGTACAAGGAGCCCAAGAGATTGTTGGAGGACTCCCAGTATTGGCAAACCCATATTGTTTCCCTTACCCAGGCATTATATCAGAAGGTTTCTAAGGGGATCTTCCTTCTGAAGGCAAATAAAGGCCTATTACGACCCCTGCCCAAATTTCCAGTGATTAGAATATAAACCCAATGAGTGAACTGCCCAACATCTTCTGCCTTAGTCAAAGGGAGGAAGATACATACTGCCAAAGTGCTGAAGGTTTACTACTAGTAAGTCTTCCCAGGAGGAGTGGGAGAGATTGACAAGGCATCTGGAGATGACTGAGAGAGGAAGAAAGTTCATAGGGAATGAATTTACCTGGTTATTACAAGAATGGTATCAACCTACCGCAGGATTGGCCCCCTCTGAAGTGCAGGTGTGTTGTGTTCTGAGGCGCGGCACAGACACACAACTGGAAATCCTAACCTTAGGATTGAATTTGTACTAAGTCTCGGTTAGATGACAGGGAAGGCAATGTGATTACCTTGCAGCCCTGGAATAATAATCTCTACTAGGTGTGGCTAGAGAGAGGCGCAGAAGTACAGAAGACACAAAGACAAAATGTGAATAGAACTTAATTTTATTGGTGAATATAAAATGGAATATATAGTGGTTAAGAATACCACAAAACCCTACCAGGACGGTAGGATCACTCGCCACAGGTATGAGTGGGGTAAGTGAGTTGCGCAGAGTCAGGAAACCAAAAAATCATATTTCCTGATTCAGATGTCAGTTCATTTTGAGAGTCAAACGCAAAAGCAAGGAATTTGTCCTCAAAATGGCCCACCAAAGGCAAAATTGAAACATGGTGAATGCTGTTATTCACAACATTGCCCCCCTCTAGATTGGCCTTAGGGGGATGATACTTGCAGAGAAACTTGGCGTGTACGCAAGCAAAAGGGCAACCACTGGAGAGGAGCTTTACAGTGTATTCAGATCCTTGTTTGAAAGTCCCCTCCAAGGGACTGATCCACAGAGAGTCTAATTTATGGGCGCGCCCACCCACACAGTGTTGGTAGTACAAGACATGGTCACCAACATCAAATTCAGGCAAGGGGGAGCGCCCAGCATTATCAGGAGAAAGCTCGAGCATCTTAGTCTTGTATGCAGAAGTGTAGGCAGTGGCCTGTATATCAATGATGCGGTTGAATAAATTTTTGATGTGGTTGTCAGGATTCAGGGCCTTATCAGAGGAGAGTAGGGGGACTCCCAAGAGCAATGGAGTGATGGCCTCACACCCATACAACATGACAAAGGGGGAGTACCCTGTGACCTGATGTTTGCTCAGACAATAGGCAAAGAGTGCAGCAGGTAAATACAGATTACAATTGGCAGCGTCAGAGTAAGTCAGCTTCCTCATGATGGAAACCAGAGTTGAATTAGCACGCTCAAATGCCCCATTAGTTGAAGGATTATAGGGAGCAGAGAAAGACTGGTGGGTCCCCAGAGCCTCAACAACAGAGGTTACTAGCTTGGCGTTGAAGTTGGTTCTGTTGTCTGACAACAGCACTTGAGGAAAGCCATGGCGGTAGAAAATGTCCTGCAACAGGAAGGCAGCAGTAGTCTTAGCAGTGATGTCTTTAGTAGGACAAGCTTCTACCCATTTGCTGAAGTGATCAACTGCAATCAGGATAAAGCAACATCCAGAACACAAGCAAGGAAGAGGGCCTACAGCATCAATGCTGACCGTATGAAAGGCGTGTTGTGGGGGAACTAATTTGAACTCATG
This sequence comes from Entomophthora muscae, assembly GCA_014839935.2. Taxonomy (NCBI): domain Eukaryota; kingdom Fungi; phylum Entomophthoromycota; class Entomophthoromycetes; order Entomophthorales; family Entomophthoraceae; genus Entomophthora; species Entomophthora muscae. Next base: position 73,827 of record QTSX02002964.1, read on the forward strand.
GGAAGCAGCTCACGGTCTTTGAAGTTGGCAGTCATGGCAACTAGCTATGACATCTGGGATCAACAGGTGGAGGTTCTCCCAGAAGTAATTCTTCTGAAGCCAGTCAAAGGTCTTGGCAATTCCTCCATGGCCAGTCTCTTTATGAGCTTAAGATATCAAGGAGAGGCAAAGACTGGGTCACACGTAAGGCAGGTATTGACCCTGCACCTTCTTGAAGAGCTGATTGTCATGTATGAGGGTGTCTTCAGACAGTTTGGACAGGGCAAGTCAAACCTCTTCTGTCTCACTTTTCCAGGAGGAAGGGTAGCCAATTAGTTTGTACAGTTAGTCTGCTTTATCAGGATGCAGAGCAAGGATAGGCATTCAGGACAACCCATCAGCGTTCTGGTGCTGGATCCCAGGGCAATGAAGCACAGTGAAGTCATAACCTTGTAGGCGGAGGGCCCACCTAGTTAAGCGCCCTTCAGGCTCCTTAAGTTGTTGTAACCCTTTAAGTGAAGCATGGTCAGTGACAACAGTGAAATGGGTACCATACATGTAGTGGCGGAACTGTTTGACTGCATGCAATACAGCAAGGCACTCCTTCTCTATAACACTATAATTCTTCTCATTCTTATTTAGCACATGGGAAGTATAGGCTACAGGGTAGTCTACACCCTCATTGTCTAGTTGGGCCAGAATAGCCCCAATAGCAAGATTTCTAGCATCAGTGTATAGGATGAATTTCTTATTGTAGTCAGGATACACTAGAATGGGCACCTCTTTGAGTTTCTGCTTAAGGGTCTTAAAGGCTTGTTGCTGGCTGGTGGTCCATTCAAAAGGAACATTACATAACAGCTGGACTAGAGGTTCACTAGTATCAGCAAAGTTGGGAATAAACTGTCTGTAGAAGCCCATCATTCCCAGAAAGATTTGTACCTCTTGTAGGTTGGTGGGCGGAAGCATTTTGTCAATAGCTTCAACCTTCTTAGTCATTGGGAAAATCCCTGTCTGGGTTACTTCATGGCCTAAGAATTCAAGACGTTCTTTGAAGAAAGTGCGCTTAGAGGGTTTTAGCTTGAGGCTAGTTTCTCAAATCTTTATGAACACCTCTTTGAGATGAGCCAAGTGATTGGTGAAGGTAGCACTAAAGACTGTTATATCATCTAAGTATAATAGTACACATGACAGTTTCAGGTCGCAGAGGATGGAGTCCATGGCTTGTTGGAAGGTGGCAGGGGCATTGCAGAGTCCTTGCAGCATGCAGGTAGGCTCAGACAGCCCTTCAGATGTAATGAGCGCGGTTTTTTGGCAATCCTTGGACAAAAGGTCAACCTGCCGGTACCCAGGTGTCAGATCCATTGCAGAGAAAAACTTAGAGCCCCCAAGACGTCAGAGGGCATCATCAATACATGGCAAGGGTTATGAGTCCTTCTTGGTTAAAAAGTTCAACCTGTGGTAGTCCATCACAATATGGTGACCTCCATCTTTCTTCTTTAGGATGAGTAGCAGAGATGCCCAAGGACTTTGAGAAAGGGCCAGCAGTCCAGCTCCTAACAGTTGTTTGAGCTCTTTGGATACCTGGGTGTCTTCCACGCAACTGCAGAGGTATGGCTTAGCACAGAAGGGAGGAGCCTTACCAGTATTAATATGGTGGATAACGCCTCTGTCTAACCCATAGTTAGTACTGTCTTTAGCAAAGATTTCTGAAAATTGGTCTAGCAAGACAAGCACCTCTTTCTGTTGAACTGGGGACAATTGAGGAAGTCTTGTGAAGTGAAAAAAGATAGGCCTTGGGGCTTGTCTTCAGGTAGGTTAAAGTCCTGAAACGTACCAAAGGGGTGAAGGGACAGGAAATCAGGAGTGTTCTAAACTTACCTTAGCCAACAACCTGTCCTTGAGATACGTTTATAGGAAGCGTGGTTAAGTTAGATACTAGCAACTGAACAGGATCCTTATGAGAGATGTCCAAGATGCCAGGACAGAGGTAGGGCTTGTTGTACCCTAATGAAGGGGGTAGTAGAACTCCAAGAAAGTTTTTTTGGGTAATTTGTAAGATATCTGGGAGTCTAGGATGGCCTGGGAGCCTGGGGGATGGTGACAGCAAACGTGGCCATGAGAGGGATTCCCTCAGATGCAGGGCAAGCCATGGGTGGACACTTCATGTTGGTGGAATGAGTGCAATACTTTAGGGTGAAAACCCCAGTGGGGTATTCCAGTGTACATGTCCTCAACTGCTTCCCAGGAACCTTAACTGGCTCTTCAAAAATCAGAGGTACTTTTTATCCCAGAATAGAGAAATAACCGTCCTTCAAGTTGATTATCCCATTATATTCCCAAAGGAATTGGGTACCAACCAAAAGGTCGTAACTCTCGTTCTCTAGAACAACAGCTGGCGCAGCCAACAGAAGCTTACCAAATTGTATTGGCAAGGCGGAGTACGCGCCTATGGCGCAAGTCATGGATAGACCAGCTGTACCATAGGACTGGTGATAGTTGAGGTCAGGGGCCAGCTTGAGTTTCTTCACCAGTTTGGAAGATACAACGTTGACGGGAGATCCAGTGTCCAAGACAGCCTTGATCTTTACTTTCTGTATGGATATTTCTACCCGGGTGGTGGTGCGTTCAAAGGGTGGAAGGACAGCCAGGATATCCTGTGCCTCTGCTAGTTCCTTATCCCACTTCTCAATCATGAATCTTAATCCCGGGAACTCCTTATAAACAGTTTGGAGGGGGAGAGAGACAGATAAATTCTTGAAGACAGCGTCAGCAACTTCAGCAGCCTCTTCTGATGACTCCACAAGCACAGGGGACCTCTTAGCTTGAGTGAGTTAGGGGCAAGAAACAACCTTTTTGCCTCAGGTAAGGGCTTGGTAGTGGCCATAGTCTTCCCAGAGCGTAGCTTGTAGGGGACTGTAATAGTTTCAGGGACAGCAAGAACAGAGTACCCATATGTGTCAGGGTCTTTAACATCAGAATCATTGAGGTCAGAGTTGTCAGAGATGTTGTGGAACAACAGGAGGATAGGAGGAGCCTTGTTATCAGCAGGCTCGGAATTGGTCATAGAGGGAGGGATTGAAAGAGACTGGGAAGAATTGTCAACCAAGAGCGTCTCTGCCTCTAGGTTGACTGTTCTTTTCCTGCCTGCTCTTTGGGATCAGCTCCTTCAACCCGCAGGTTGGTGCAGACTCAATAATGGTGACCTATCTAGCCACAGTTGTGGCAACCTTGGCATTGAGGAGGATTTTGCAAGTTCATGGAGAGGATACAAGGGCCACAAGAAGATGACCCAGAGGTGGAAGCGGCACAACTCTCCCAAATGACTGCTCCAGAATGGGTAAGGTACATATCCTGCAGCAGTGTCTTTATACTTTTCATGGAAGAAAGCATAGCTTTATGAGCTTTGAAATGAAGGCACAGGAGCTGGTTAACTTTGAGGGCTTGGGCGCAAGCCATATAAGCTTCATGTGTCGTCAACTGTCTGCTCGTAATTAATTGTTGTCCTTCCATGTAGAATCTGTCTGTGAATTTGGCTAGCGTCTCTTTAGGCTTGAAGGATATGTACATGAAGGCGTCCTTTTTCACTTCCAGGCTGAGATCACCACCAAACTTGTCAATCAGAAGCTGCTTCATATCTTCCCAAGTCTCAATGGTGGGAAACTCAGGCATCACCACCTCCTGGCAGGTCGGGTGTAGACAGGTCAGAATATTTTCTTTCTTAACCTCATCTGATGCTTGTCTCATGGCACTTTCATAAATAGTTAGGAAAGCTGCAATGGTTGAGGTTTTGGGATTGAAGACTTGCTTAAAAGTAGGCTTGAAGTGTGCCTCAGGCGTTGGGCCACCATTGTTGCTATCAAGTACATTTATACTTGGGGAGAATTCAGCTTCAGATTCAGAGGGGGGTTGTCTAGCCCACAGTTGTCAAACACTCTCCTCAAGAGCTGTCAAAGTCTCAGCAGTGTGGGCATCCGTAGTGTTGGCTAGAGTGGTCTGCTGCTCATTCACATCTAGGTGCTGTCCTTGGGTAGTGACTACGGTGGAGAGTTCATCTAGTTGAGAATTAAGGGACAGTCCCACTGATAGGCAAGGGGTAAATCTGTCATTAACCAAGTCAGAGCTCATTCATCTCTGTCACGTCTCTGTCTAACTCAGCCTGGTCTTGTTTCAAATGATCCACTTCATTAGCTAGAGCAATCAACTCCCTAGCACAGTGGATTCTAGGAGCCCCAGCCAGGCCAGGCCAGGACAGCAACCATCTTCATTGGCTACCCCAACTGGACTAGCAACCGTGGTTACCACCTTGCATAAGGCGGCAAGCTTCTGCTGCAACTCAGCAACTTGAGTGGTTAACACAAGCACCTGAGGATCAGGCTGAGGAGCTTCAGTAGGACGTCCCTGACTGCAAGTAGTTGTTTTTAGCTCTTGGATAGCATCTCACAGTCTCTGCTCTCTATCCACCAAATCATCAGATGGGGGGAAGGCGGAGCATCTGGTTTGGGCGTTGATAATTCATTCACTTGACTCTGGAGTTTGGCTATAGTGGCAGCAGTGGCGGCTCTTTCTTGATCAAACTCTGCACTGAGCTTTTTAAGGCCTTTAGCAGCAAGGTCCGCTACCTGCTGCAGTTTCTCAAAAGAATAAGTGCTGAATGCATTGAGCTGTTGTACAAGTTGTTTGAAGTCAGTGAGGTAAGCGTTCAGGGTGGAATCTACTTGGGCGCGCCAGGGCTGTTCCAACTGGTGAAACTCATGTAGACGCTCTCTGACATATTCAGGGATGGATTGGCGCATTTTTTCAATGGAATTAATCAAATGGATGTGGGAGGTGACAGAGTTGTGCTGATTTTCTGATACCAAGGAAAACAGGGAGTGAATCCACTGTTGGTAGGCAGCAACCTGATCCCAGTGATGAGTGACAGCTGCTTGTAAGGACAAGATTTCTTGAACGTGGAGCCCTAACACCATTTGATGATGGGCTAAGGCAGGCTTCACAAAGGATGATAGTAGGTGCTCAGTGGAGCCAGCTGCTGAGAGGAGATGCTGTGGAAATTGAAGAGCTACAATCAATTTGTAGTATTCAGCCCGACTGAACTGCAGTTGGAGGCGAGAGATGGCTCTGTCCCGGGCTATCCCAAGGGCTACTGCCATGACTTGTTCTAAGTCAGGGGTACCCATGGGGTAAGCAACTAAGCGGGGACCATCATCCAAGGTTTAGTATAGTAGGAACAATAGGCGGGTCTGCAATGTCTTCCTCAATAGGAGGGCTGGTGATTTCAGGTAAGGTCAGCTCTTGTATGGGAGGAGGCGTAGGACCTGAAAACATGGTGGTAAAAGGGATAACCAAGGGGCTTACAGCCCCTGTAGTGAGCACCATTTTTGTTGTGTTCTGAGGCGCGGCACAGACACACAACGGGGAATCCTAACCTTAGGATTGGATTTATACTAAGTAACAGTTAGCCGGCAGGGAAGGCTATACAATTACCTTGTGGCCCTGAATGAATAATCTCTACTAGTTATGGCTAGAGTGAGGCGCCAAAGTACTGGAAGACACAAAGACAAAAATGTGATTAGAACTTAATTTTATTGGTGAATATGAAATGGAATATATAGTGGTTTGCAATACCACAAAACACTACTAGGACAATAGGATCACTGCCACCAGCATGAGTGGGGCAAATGAGTTGCGCAGAGCCAAGAAACCAAACAATTGTATTTCCTGATTCAGGCATTGACTCATTTTGAGAGCCAAAAGCAAAAGCGAGGGATTTGTCTTTGAAATGGCCCACCAAAGGCAAAATTGAAACATCATGAATAGTGGCATTCACAACAATTCATATCCAATAAAGTATCATTCTCTTCTTAATTTCCTTTATCTTGTTTATTATACTTCACAAGAAGTATATACTTGACATTAGTTTAAAGACAGGTTCAAAAGTTAGCCCAAAAGCAAGGCAGTTTCATATTTCCATAAAATTAAAAAAATAAGGTGTAAGTTAAAAAATTAAATACATGGGAACATGTTGATTAGCTGTAGGAGTATTCAGGGGGAGCTAGGAGTGGGTTATTTACCATAGTGTGTGTTAAAACATTAAGAAGCTCTCTGCACTAGTCACCCTGATAAGGTGTCAACTTGGTGGGTGTTGACTGGTGCCCATAGCGCAACACTTACTAATTTAGGCTTAAATCCAAGCCTTTGATTAGTTAAATGTAAAAACAATTATGTGGCAAGTGGATAGTGTCAAACAGGGAGGGAGTCAACTTTCTGTTTTTTTATAAATTACATATGGAATCTATTAATAAATCAGGCTTAATTTATATGGTACCAATTGATCTAGCAACCTGGAATAGGAATAATGTAAAACAAGGAGGTGATTGATTAATTTATATACCACTAAATACAGTATAATGGTGCTTAGAAGGCTACTTTGCAATTATGAATACTACTAATAAATATATAATAATAAATTATAATATATAGGCAGATGTGTTTTTATTAATAAACTTAGTATTTGGCTAAAAAAGTGTTGACTTGGCCACTTTTACTTTTAGAGTGTCAATCACAGGTGGTCTTAATTTCTGTTAGTAAATTTACATATGAATTACCCCTAAATTTGGTCTCTGAACTAGCAGAACTATTAAACAGAGTCAGCTCCCAGTGTTCTTGATCTCAATTTTTGGCTTGCTCTGCTGAATTACCAGTAAAAATTAGCTTAAATTGGTATAGCCAAAAATACTAGCAGATTCACACATGTGGTAGAAAACCCACTGTAGCTGACTTCACATTTGCCAGCCAGACTTCTTGCTTCTGATGATAAAAGCACATTCTCCCAGGTTGCAGGCTATATCAAAGCCAAAGATTCTCCTGTACCCCCTAATGTTAGAATACTTAGGATATCATCTGGGTGGATGATAAAGCACCATGGCCCATGTATTCCTGCCAAGGGTTGTTTGATCTATCTTACTACTGGCAGTACCTCTGGTACAGCCCAAGCTTCCAGGGGTTTTCTGGGTAGGTCCCCATCCCAGCAGAGCCTCTGAAAGATCCTTAAGGATCCACAAAGTAGGGAACAAAACACCAAAGAGCTAAAGATGAACAAAACCATAAAGTTGAAGCTGGCAGGCAGAAATCTCCAGGCAGAGGCAGAGGGACAGCCCAGCTAAAGAAAGCTAGGGCAGGACAGAAGAATAAATTTGATTGAGGAATGGTGACTGGATTTTGTAAATACACAATCTCAGAAATCAGTTCCATGATTGCTTCAGTTTCAAAATCGGGGATCCAAAATCAGCATAGAGGCTGCAGAAACTACAAAATCAAAGCCACAAGCCACAAACCACAAGATACCACACAGGCATATAAGCAAGAAGGAACTCCATCTTTGGGGGACAATGATCTGCAAACTTTAAAACTTGATATTGGTTTTAACATTATAGTATTTATTGAACTGCTAAAGTAGCTCTAGGGAGTTGTAAGTCAATATGGGGATTGGGATATGGTGATGATGCGGCAGGCCTCAATTCTCGTCACCAAGCCTCCAGAAGTTACTGAAAAATTTGTGATGCCATAAATTGATTTTGGCGCTAAAAAGCACCAAATTCCCTATTTTTGAGGTTCCCAGCCTTTTTTGACTCATTTGACAAAATTGGCAAAGCCTGCACATGCTTTGCCACAATCCATTTATTGGCAATGGCTTGGTTTAGATCATCCAGACTTTTTGTGGGATTTTTTGGGGATAGTTGCTTGGGTGCTTTCTTCCAGAGGCAGAAAATTCTGGTTAAGATGTCATTATCTGTGACAGTTCCCTGGGTACACCAGGGCATGAGTTTGTGGCTGAGGTGTTGGACAGTTTTCTGGGAATTATGCTCTGGTGGGCAGGATAAAGGATTCCCATTACCATGGATGGTTCTGGATGTTCCTGCACTACTTGTGCCAGAACCCTTCCCTAGCTATAGGGTAAGTTATGGATGGATGGATGATTTATCCAAGATGTTGGCATGGCCGCTGGCTTTGAATATAAAATGGTATCCAGATGCCAGTTCTTCTCTTACCCCTCAAGTGCGCCCAAGCTGGCATCACAGAAAGAGTCACCCTTATGTAAGTTGATAGTCTGAAATGTGACATGTTACTATTTTATTCCAGGCAGTGATCATTTTGTTCCTCAGTGGTGAAACTGGTGTACTTTGGACTTCAGACATTAGGTGAACCCTATAATATTTAGTCTTTATGTAAAGGTTACCCAGCAGCATTGGATTGGGCAGTTAAATGGATTCTCAAATGCTGCTGGGTGGCTAGGTACAGTTTCTGAGGGTTGAGGTTGGGATGGTCGCTGCACATTGCATGCAGATCTGTTTTGTATCTTTAGGAGCAGGTCACAAAATGTGGCAGTTACATTTTACCCTGCCTCCTAAAGTCAAAAAGCAAGTCTGCATGGAGTGTGATACGACTTGAAGGCCACAAAATGGTTTGTGACCAACCGTCAAAATCACAAAACAGATTTTGGCAAGTGAAGCTAGGCCACAACAAGTTGTGATAATTCTGGTGCCCGTCCCTACCCTAGGTTGAGGTGAGCAGGCTTTGTAATTTGGCAAGTCGGGGGTTCGCCTGCTGGTATTAAGCAGACTTGCTTCCATGTATGGGTTTAATAGGAGTTGGTCCTTTTGTGGAGCGAATGTTTGTATTTTTCTATTGATATCTTTGCTCGTGACTAGGGCTGGTTTGGCCGGTTTTTTCTCGGAGCCACCGTTTAAAAGAATTATTTTAAAATGTTGAGATATATCGTATTCCGTTTTTTCTGTAGCGGTTCAGGGCCGGGGCTGGGCCGAAGCGTCCCAATCAAGTGGGTTCTGGTATGCGGCTGTAGAAAGAATTGGGAAGGTAAATAGTTTATTATTGCAGTATTAGGGGAAGAAGACCTTTGGGCGGCTAGTAAATAGCTCATGCCCAGAGCAATTGGGGAAGTCAGTCCATTCTGCGATGTAAGGGCAGTCAATATCCTTGAATGGGCATCCACGTGCGTCATATTGGATTGGGAGACGCTTTGCCCGCTCAGCGCAATCGGGCAGGTTGGCGATGACTGGGCGGTGTCCTTCAATGCGGCCGGGGTTGGGGTTAGTGATGCGAATGTCGGCGCAGTTCATGTAGAACTCGCGGTCCCCAGTGGTATTTATCCACGTCCATGCAAACAGGACATTGTCTCTGGGTGGGGCACCGGGCGGCAGTAGGACGCGGTAGTTGCGAGCATCTCCCTTGAGGCAGGAGTCGAGGATGGTGGTGATGGTGGTGAAGGTTCTTCCGTTGTCGTAGCTGAGAGAGAATTCGCAGTGACCACCGTTGTGGTTGGCAGAGCCCAACAGTTCCACATCAATGTGCTGGCCTGCTCTGTATGACGCCACTGCTGGCCCTGGCTCAAAGTGGCCCTTGCAGGGGTAGATGCCCAAAGGAGAGTTCTGTGCGTAGTCTACGGGGAAGGTGGGGTTTGGACGAAACTGTGACTGGCGAGGTGCAGGCCATTTCATCTCAATGTGTGCCAAGGCGCCAGCAGCAAGTGTAGATATGATAACTTTAAATTGCATATTTGCTATATCCTTCTTACTTCCAATCTCCTGTTTTATATGTTTGTACAATACCTCGCTATGCGCTTCGATTGCTTAGCGACGTACCTAAAACATTGAAACCTACAAGCTAACCCAGTTTCACATAAATTCTAGACCAAGTGAATATTTTGAATCCACGGGGTGATCTCTAGGTGACAACTAAGTTGGATATCTAAATGTTAACATTCATGCCAAGAAGAACCATAGCGGCTCACCAATGCCACCCAATTTTAGCATCTGTACTTGTGTAAATCCTACTTAACAGATTTGCCTCAAACCTTCGTGTGCCAATCGCTTTAGATTGGTTATTTTTAGCACTGCCAGATCATGCCCTTTAAACCGCTACTTCTAGATTCTTATGAGTGGGATTGTGGCTTATAGCCCAATCCAAAATCAGTTTTTAAACTAGTCAAATATAACCACACCTTTTGGCTGAGACGACCAGATCCGGTAGACTCCGTGGGTGGTCCGCCACAACTCTAGGCTTGGCACGCAAGTTTAAAAATGCCATAGCCAGATTTAAACTTAAGCATTAAATTAATTATCCATTTCCAAGCCAAGTTTAAATAGATTTTTAATTTGATGGATCGAATGCTATGACTCGAGTGATTCTTCTGTTCCAGATCAATTTAACCTCGACGCTATATCCCAAAGTGCATAGCCTTTTAGATCCCAAGTAGCAGATCCATCCTATTGCCATGGATGTTTCCTCCAAGTTGCTTAAGCCTTGGTTTAACCCCTTGCCATGCATCCACCCCTGCCAACAAGTAGCCTCCCGGATATCACGATTCGTGGCTAAAATCGTAAGATGGATATAAAATACTAATCTTAATTTGTTTTTAAAATCTATCCAATTATAATAGAAAAGACTGATATCCACTTCGTATAACTTATGGGCCATTTACTTTTATTTACCATAGTGAAAATACAGTTTGGTTGGTACAGTAATTTTAAACCTGCTGAGATAACCAGAAAATCTCAGTCGAAAACGGAATCAAAGATCAGGGGATTTATATTAAATTACAATAGATTTGGATCCGCTTTGATTAAGCTTTTAGCTGAGCTGTTTTCGTTTTTAGGCTGAGACTTTTCGTTTATCCCAAAGGGTTTGAAAATTACTGTACAGAATGTCTCAAAATCAAAACGGTACCTTGACATTCTTTTGATATTTTGAAGCAGGCCTTACCATTCAATTATATATGTACCCCCTGTGGAAGGGTTGAGAAGTTTAATTTAAAACTCTAAATCTTCGCTTGAAATTTTCAGAGATGATCCGTTCTTAAGGCTGGAACATTGAACTACTTGTAAACTCTAAGCATAGCCAATCTTAAGTCTCTACCCAGGTTTACAGATATCTCAGATCCACTGATTTGGCAAACGCTTGCCAATTTAGCGCAGGAAAAAGCTATCAAAGTTGAATAGGGAGGTGCCCACAGGAATCCCGACCATGAGTAAGCTAATCAAGTGGCTCAAAATACATAATCTTCCCATGAAGGGAGAGAAATTTCAAAGAAGATAGTATAAAACAGTGCAGCTGAAAAGGTACCACAAATGATGTGGGTAGATCACTGGGGGAAAAAGCCAGTTCAACATACAGAAAATGTAGACATCTAGGATCAAATCTATACCATGTAGAGGGATAGAGTGGTTCAGTTGATGTATGATCTAACTGAAATAATTATACACTTTTTATATATTCAGAATTCAGAAGGTGTTGATAAGTATATGGAAGGAAACAGTGCAGGCTTCCTGCAAAAATTAAGGTCCTTGATAATCTCTTAAACAAACCACCAATCTAGCAAGAAGATATGGCAAAGAGATCTACTGAAGAAACAGTTGGAGCACCTGCTCCCCTGGAAAAACAGAGGATCAAGTGCTGATTTAAAGAAGGGAGGAAATCTCTGGCCCTGCCAAGTCAGATGTCAAAACTGCAGGCTCAACCCGCCAGCAAGGTTCCAAGTAAGTGGGTTTGTGACCCGTGATCTGATTACCCAGTTACTCAAAGCCAGACTAGGAAGTCAACTCGAGTTACCAAATCTAACAACATGAACAGATGATGATCCTTTAGGGTGGATACATTGTTTTGGCGCTTGACTCATTACCAGGATCAAGCCACCCCCTTCACTATCCAAATAGTGTGATCACCAATCTTGTTCCTACTATCCACAGATTCACCATAACTATATAATCACTATCTCTCAATAAAGATTATTATCTAGTTTCTAAATATTTTCTCCTTGTAACTCTGCTAAAACAGCACAGTTACAATATTGGTAGCACAGGTAGGTTCTCCATCCTACCTTATCTTGAAAAATTCTGCCTGTTGGCCGCACATGCCGTGGCCAACAAATCCTTGATAGAATTATGTCTGGCCTTCTGCCTGACTGGAGCCCGTACACTCCTGGTACCAAGATACCCGATGGCTTTGTCTTGTACCAGAACACGGTGATCCCACTACCTGCTTTCAACGCCATGTCCGCACAAGGTTTCTTTCAGACTCCCTCCTCTATGCCGCAACCAACTGATGAAAACGCCATGCCAGCCTACGTAGCTCAGAGACTTTGAAGCACCGCCTTGGAACCTTTCACAGGAGCCAACAACAACACCGCAGAATAGATCCAATCTGGTCAAAGCAAGCTAACTCAGATGGAATGCCCACAGAGATTTTGGATTGCAGAAATTTCCATTTGCCTGACCCATGACGCTGGCACCTGGTGCAACAAGTGGTATAAAGAGCACACCAACAAGAACTTGGATACCTTTAAGCAAGACTTCCTGGCAAGATTTGTGCTTAAATATACAGCGCTCATGATCATACCCCAAGTAAAGAACCTGACCCAGACAGGCACTGTGAAGGAACTCACCTGCACCTACAAGGAACTCTGACTTTGTGCACCATCCAACATGGCCTTTGACACCCCAGACACACACCTCATGTACTACAACACCCTCAAGTCGCACGTTATGAGACATGTGAACCTGGATCAGGTAACCAACCTGCAAAGCCTGTACTGCAAGGCCAAGAAGGCGGAGCAGACGTCCAATGCACTTCACAAGGGAAAATCAGGGAAAAGAGAGAGACCCAAGGATTCCCATCCAGGCAGGCGCTCCTCTCAACCACCTCCTGGAGGCAATGGGAACAACAATAACCATAAACCCACAGGTTCAAATGGACAGGGAAATGGAAACAATGGCCAGTCAAACCAGACCCATTTCTGTATCACCACCATGCAAGGTAACCAAGGTGAGGGAAAAGTCTGGGGAGAGCACTAAGCAAGCCAAGCTCTCCCCACGCAACTCCTGACTTGCCCAATGATGAATACTGACCAGAGACATGGACCAATTCCCAATGATCCAGGTGCCCTCAGAGGACAAAGTGCTCTACACCATTGCCAGACACCCAAGTAAATTGATGTCCTATCCTTTCCAATTTTGCAGTTACACAGGCTCAGCTCTCCTGGACTTGGGTGCAGACCAAACCCTGGTCAACAGTAGCTTTGTTGAAAAGTTCAAGTTAGCCACTAATCCTTTGCAGATTGAAAACATGGTTTTAGCTGATGAACATCACATTGCTGTGACACGGGAAACTGCCCCCTTCTCCATTATGCTAGAAAGCCTACACTCCACCATTAAAGGTCCTGTCATTGTCTCCCCCAAGTTTGACATTGTACTGGGACTCAACTGGTTGTGAAGGAACAATCCCCATGTAGACTGGGCAACTTCAGTACTGACCATCAAACATGAAGGCATCAATCACCAAATCTATCCTAACTCTGTGGATCAGCTCCTGCATGACCACGTCTTTGTACGCATCACTGAGACCTAGGATGAACAGGAGAACCTCAAGGCAATCAACTGGGACTCTTGTCAATACAAGATTATCCATTTCAAAGATCACCAGGACACTACCACACCACAGGACTGTGAAATTGTAGCTCAATACCCAGAAATCTTCAAGGAAGCTCTGCCCAGGCTGCCGCCTGAGAAACACATCCAACATTCCATTCAACTCAAGAGAGCGGTACCTAAGGCACAACCCATCTATTGCCTCACTCCCAAAAAAGACAACGCCCTGCGTGCTTACCTCAAGGAAGCGTTGGAGAAAGGACTTATCCACCCCTCACAGTCTCTTTTTGGTGCTGCAGTATTCTTTGTAGCAAAGAAGAATGGTACCCTACACCTAGTTACAGATTACCGAGCCCTAAACAAAGTCACCATCAAAAATTGCTATCCACTACCACTCATTGACAATCTCTTTGATGCCCTTGGTGGCGCTGCAGTCTTCTCCAAGATCAATCTTACAGCAGGTTATAACCAGATTTGCATCAAAGAAGAGGACATTCCCAAAACAGCCTTCCACACCAAGTATGGCTTGTATGAATGTGTGGTGCTTAATTTTAGTATGAAAAATGCCCTGTCAACCTTTGTAACCTTCATGAACAAGGTGTTTGCTCCCCACATAGGCAAAAATGCCCTGGTATACCTAGACAACATCATTGTTTACAGCCCATTGGTGGAACAGCATCACAAGGATCTGGAGGCAGTCTTTGCCACCCTAGCGCAACATAAGCTTCTAGCCAAACCTTCCAAATACCAGTTCTTCCGCAAAAAACTACCCTTCTTGGGACACATAGTTTCAAAGGATGGCATTAAACCTGACAGTCAAAAGATCCAGGCCATCTGTAAAATGCCGCCACCCAAAGACAAGTTGGAACTCTGCACTTTCCTAGGAATGGTTGCTTATGTGTGACGGTTTATACCCAACTGCAGCATCTTGACTGCCCCCCTGTCCGCCATAACTAGTGCCAAATCCAAATCTGTGTGGACCCCTCATCTCAACCTTTGTTTCTGACGCCTTAAGGAAAAACTCACAACAGCACCCATCCTCCAATACCCCAAACGCAATGGGGAGTACCAAATGGAAACAGACGCCTCTGACACATCCATTGGGGAAGTACTTCAAATCAAGAACAACACTGGTGACTTCCTTCCCATGGCCTACAAATCACACAAATTGACAGACAGCAAGTGCCGCTACCCTATAAACAACAAGGAACTGTTGGCAATTGTACACTGCCTAGTTAAATGGCATTGTTATTTGGAGCAACAAGAAGAGTTCACCGCCTTGACAGACCACAAGTTGCTCATCTACTTCAAGACTCAAGCAAATCTAGCCCGCAGACAAGCCAGATGAATGGAGCTGTTAGAGAGATTCAACATGCTCATCCAGTACAAACCTGGGGCTGAGCTTGCCATGGCAGAAACTCTTTAACGCCTGTATGTCCGTGCCTCAAGAGGAGAAAATGGGCTTGACCCAGACTGGCCCCTCTTAGTGCTACAAACAAAAGACAAAGGTTTCCCCCCTGGCACAACCAACATAAAAAAGGAGACAGTCATCAAAAAATGAACACCTGTTTGCCAACGTGTATGGAACCTTAAACAGAAAAATATCTGATGGCACAACCATTCCTTACATCCCCACGCACCAACAAGTGGACACCATTTTACGTTAACACCAAGACCTTGGGCACACCAAGAGTCAAAACCTATATGAGTTTCTTAAGCATAAGGCCTGGTGGCTAACTTTGTATTGCAATGTCCAAGAAGTGCTAGAGCAATGTGAAGTATGCAAGAAATTTGCCAAAAGCAAAACCCCGCCAAAGTCAGTACTTCCCATCCGCACACAACTACCTTTCAAGGTATGGGCTCTCAACATTGTTGGCCCCATGCCAGGAAAACACAATGACAAGAAATACATCATCACTGCCATTGACTTTGCGACGCAATGGCCAGTAGCCCAAGCAGTGAAGGTCCACACTGGCAACAACGTGCAACAATTTATTGGCAAGGAAATAATCAGCAAGTTTGGAAAGCCA
The DNA here is from genome assembly GCA_014839935.2 of Entomophthora muscae. Classification (NCBI taxonomy): domain Eukaryota; kingdom Fungi; phylum Entomophthoromycota; class Entomophthoromycetes; order Entomophthorales; family Entomophthoraceae; genus Entomophthora; species Entomophthora muscae. The sequence continues at coordinate 89,275 of QTSX02002964.1, forward strand.
GAACTCCTGATAACCAATGGAGGGAAAGAGTTAACCTCAAAAACAACCAACATCTACCTCACAAAGAATGGGTTCAAACACACCGTAACAACGCCATACCACCCACAGGCCAATGGGCATGTAGAGAGGCTTAATGGTAGCCTTGTGCAAGCCTTAGCCAAACTCACTGCTGTCAAGCCTGAAGACTGGCATAAACAGCTGTCAACTGTGTTACTTGTGTGTCAAACCCGGGTGAACAGATCCACCAGAAAGAGCCCTTTTAAACTTGTATACAGCACACAGCCAAATATCATTCAAGCATTGAAAGGACCTAAGCTGGAAATCCCAAGCAAAGTTCCCCCACACTCAGATCCCCACATTGTAGAGGCCAACAGAGGACAGGCAGCAAAGGAGGAGGAACGTTTGCAAAAGACCTTTGTCCCCATCCACAACAGACATGAAGTTGGGGACAAAGTCTGGGTCATGAACGTTGACAAGAGCAAGCTACAACCCAAAAAATTAGGGCCAGCAATCATCCTAAAGGTAAACAACAATAACACTTAACTTGTGCAGGGGCTTGGGAAACGTAAGCAAGATAAGAACCTGTACCATGATTGCCTGCAACCCTTTAAAGCAAGACAGAAACAATGAGAAACCGCCTTACCTGCCTAGAACAACAACTAGTCCAATACAGCGCTTGGGCTCCTGACAACCTCCCTGATAACCTTCCCCCAGAGGAGGCCAACCTTCAGCCAGGGGGGGGTGTTGAAACTGCAGGCTTGACCTGCCAGCAAGGTTCCAACCAAGCAGGTTTGTGACCTGCAATCCAATTAACCGGTTACTCAAAGCCAGACTAGGAAGTCAACTCAAGTTACCAAATCCAACAACATGAACAGATGGTGATTCTTTACGGTGGATACCTTGTTTTGGCGCTTGACTCATTACCAGGATCAAGCCACCCCCTTCACCATCCAAACCATGTGATCACCAATCCTGTTACTACTATCCACTGATTTTCTATGAATATATAATCACTATCTCTCAATAAAGATTATTATCTAGTTTCTAAATATTTTCCCCTTGTAACTCTGCTAAAACAGCACAGTTACAACACAGATACCATACTTTGATTCCTTAGCACTGGTAGAAGCAAAGACTGCAGCAAGCTACAGCATGCAAATTCCAAAAACAAAGCTGTTAGAATACTATGCTCAGTGGGATGGCCCATCAACCTCAGGGGCATAACAGGACTTCTGGTTGGAGGACAGGGTCTACCCCAGGATTATTTCTAACTTGAATAGATACAATAGGGTACATTCTATTATCAACCCAAGACCAGAAGTATACACCACCATGTCCATCAACCCAGCAAGGTCAATGTACATGATACCAAAGATCTGGTTGGTGGGTTTATTAGTAGATGGGTCAAAGGCAGGCATAAAGCTGGTCTTTGGGGTGGGGGCAGTCCTATATGCACAAGATCTGTAGGGAATAAGCTATATCTATCTTTGAATAGCAATGGCTATATATTTTACCCAACCCCTTCTTAGTTGTTTCAACTTGGCTTCTTTGTTTAGGCTGAATGTTATGATAGTAGGATTGTTTCTGTGTAAAATCTTTACACTCTTGGGTTGACAGGTATTTTATGAAATGTACCAGTCTATGTTTGAGCCGTGTAAATAAGGTCTGAGCTCAAATAAAAGCTGTGGGGATAAATTGCCCAGACTAAAATCAGAACTTAGAACAAAGATGTGCACTCAAGCTTTAAACCTACAGATCTACAAAAGAACAGAATAAAGCAAGAAATGAAGATGATTAACGGCAAGGAAAACAGGAGTTGTGTCATAAATTTGGGCTATCTAAACTAGCTAAATCTACAAGCTAAAGTTTGTCTTAACTAAACTATATATAAAACATACTAATATCACCAAACTATTTAAGGCTTACTAAACACCAACTTCAACTGCTAAATAAAAGGCAATATCTAAGTATGTGTTAAGTTTAAGGTTAAAAGCTCTGTTTATTAAACTAATATGGGTTAATAATAAGCCAGAGGATTTTAGCTCCACCAGTTGAATACAATTGCAATTGAGGAAATCAACTTAAGGAATCCATTGTCAAATTATATCAATGTACTAATTCCAATTATCTCAATAGCAATTAGAGTGAATTACTCAATATTGCAACATTTCCCACCTCTAGATTTGACATAGGGTTTTTATTGCTTGGATTGCACCTTGAAGGGGGGAGTAAGGGTTAAATGATCCAAGACCAGAGGATTGAAGGAGGTGGGCTCTTTGTACATACAATTGGTAGTAATAACATGGTTTGAATTGGGTAAGGGCAGACTTTTGACATTGTAGTAGAAGAACTTCTCATGTTCCTTTCTAGTGCTGACAGTACTAATTGTAATAGGTGCCGTGGCTTTGGGAAGACTGATAGTGTAACTTTCTAACCAGGCGGCCTTGTTAAGATCAGGTTGCTTTGTGTAATCCTCAACCTTGAGGATGTTAGGTTCAGCCATTATGGTAAGAGTAAGCTCAGCCTTTATGTCTTGGGCAAAGACAACATGGGAGTGTTGAGTTTATACTTCTGGGAAGTATAATAAACGAGATAAAGGGGAAGATTTAAGAGAAGAATAATACTTTATTTGATATGAGTTTAGAGTATTATATAGTATCTTGTGAAGCCACATACTGTCCATATACGTTGTTTTACTCTTACTATGGTAATTGGGATAGTCTGTTGGTTGGTCAACAGACTGGGGAGTAGACAGTGTGTCAGGGAACCAACCCTGATCAGCCGGCTCACTAGTGTTTGGGAACTGGCAGGTTAAAGACTGGGTGAGCAGGGCCCAACAAAAGGATTAGTGCTAACTTAATGAGGTAGGACATTAACTTGCCCAGCCACAACCACAGACCGGCGGCGGGAACAATAGTTTTGATTATTCCCGTGAGATTAATATATACAATTCCAAAAAGCTTGTTGGTATGGTCCAGTGGGAGCTTGGCGGCGGAGGCAGGCATTGGTTTGGGGGTGACAGGTGGCTCCATTTTTATTTGGTAGGCAGGAAGAAAGTTGTATTTATCTCTGAACAGGCATGGTTTGGTAACGTACTGTTGCAACTGAACCAATTAGCATTCAGTATTTGGAATTGGGGAAGACAACAGTCCAATAGAAAGGACAGTATAATAATAAGGTATTGTTTATTGTAGACTATTGTGGTTAATATACCATATGGGGAAAGCCACAAGGCCACAAGGGGGTGGCATAGTGGGAAGTTCCATGTAGGGTTTGAAGCCAAATAATAACTTGTGTGGAGATCAGCAGGTCAAATTGGTAGCGCTCCTAATTAGGTGAAGTGCCCGCCATTTGATATTGCCATCAGATTGTCTCATGTTGTTAGATATGTCAAGGGGTGACTCATCAAGCGCCCCCTGTGTATTGTAAGATACTTTAGCAGGCAAGTTCAGAAACTCAGTTGCAACACCCCCCTTGTCCCCTGCTCGTTGTCAGACACCAGGATCAGAGTCTGCGGAAGATCTGGGAAGGTCTGCACAAACAAACTTTGTGTGGGGATGGTGTGGCAGGGGCGCAAGCAATTGTGGTGAAGTTTCTTGGTGTTCCCTTGGGCATCCTCAAGTTGATAGGTATGGTTGTCATAGACAGCGGCTATCTTGAAGGGCCCTAGATGGTTGGGTTCTAACTTTGCAGAATTGGGGTTGAGGGTGTAGACAGGGTCATCTACAGCGTATCTGGCTTCAAGGTGCTTTGTCCCTTCTTCAATTTGTTTGTGCTCAATTTACCGGGCTTTGGCACGCCATTGGTCCAGGGATGGAGTTGTCACTAGGGGGCTTTTTTGGGAACTGTGGACCTTAGCTTTCCCTGCTCAACTCCTGTCAGCCCGTCAGGTGTCCCAAAAGCCAAGGTGCTGAGGCTGAACCCTGTGCCTCTGTTAATTCTTGCTTGTAAGATAAGTAGAGTGGTAGGCAGGTGTTCAGTCCACACAGTATTGGGATGCTCCTGGGAGAGCTTGGCAATCAGTTGGACCAGTGAGCCATTTAACTGCTCTACACGCCCATTGGTTGCAGATGGTAGGGGGTCGTAACTACCTGTTGGAGTGCATTCTTAGCGCAGTAGCCCTTCATGACATGCCCAACAAGTTTGGGGCCACCATCTGTGACAAGACGTTTGGGCCGCCCAAAGCGGGCCACAATTTCCTTGTCAATGAAGCAGGTGATAGTGGTGGCGGTGTGGTTAGTTGTCACCCAGGCCACTGGCCAAAAAGTGAAGTAGTTGATGGCAGTGATAATGTACTTCTTCCCCAGTCTGTCTTTAGGAAGGGGTCCAACAATGTCAAGGGCCCACTGTTTGAAGGGCTCCATGGCCTTGATGGGTAGGACAGACTTTAGGAGAGTAGGTTTAGACGTGTTCTTTTCACACAGCACACATGTTTTGAGAAGATCCAAGATGTCTTTACACAGGCATGGCCACCAAACCTTTTGCTTCATGATTTTGAAGAGGTTACGTCCTCTGATGTGACCCAGGGTTTAGTGGTAGTGAAGTATTGTGTTACCTTGCTGTGTGATAGGGATGTAAGGTGTCTTTTCACCTGTCTCTGCCCGGCGGCAGACGTTGCCAGCATCAGTGGTGAACTGACTTTTGTTGTCCTTCAGCTTGGAGATGGTTACCAAGTTGAGGCCTTTGTAACAAGTTGCCTCAGGAAGGAGGTAGTGCATGGGACAATCTGGGTCCAAGCTATTGTCCCCAGTGATGGACGCTACATAAAGACGGGAGAGGGCGTCAGCTGTGACAAGTTCCTTCCCAGGCTTGTACTTGATGCGCAACTGGTAGGGGGACAGACGCTTGACCCAACCTGCTTGGCGGCGTGTCAAGTGGGACTGCGTGTTGAAGTACTGGAGCAACTTGTAGTCTGTTAGGACGCAGGGTGAAAAGGTAGCCCCCTCCAGGTAACAGCACCACTTCTCAATGCAGTGCACAATTGCTGCTAGCTCTTTATCATTAATAGGTTAATGTTGTTCCAAGTCAGTAAGCTTCCTGGACTCATATGCCACGGGGAGGAAGACGCCATTGTTGGTTTCTACCCTTATCACGCCCCCTATGGCCCTGTCAGAGGCGTCAGTCTTGAGCTTGTACTGGCAGTTTTGATTGGGGAACTGCAGTACTGGTGCCGTTGTAAGTCTTTGCTTCAACGTTTTGAAGGCTTGATCTCTGGCGGGGGTCCAATAGAAGCACTGCTTAGTATTGAGAAGCTCAGTGAGAGGTGCAATTAGCTCCTTGCAGTTTAGAATGAACTTGTGCACGTAGGCAACCATGCCTAAGAATGTCCACACCTGGCCCACATTGGTGGGGCAGCATACTGGTGATTACCTTGATTTTGGCAGGGTCGGGCTTTATGCCTTGGGCAGAGATGGTGTGCCCAAGGAATAACAGCTCTGACTTGAGGAACTCACATTTGGAGGGTTTAGCTTTTAGCTGATTTTTACAAAGGGTGTCAAGGACAGCACGGAGGTGTTGGGGGTGTGTGGTTTGATCTTGACTGAAGACAATAATGTTGTCAAGGTACACAACCACATATTTCCCAACCAGTTCCTCAAATGCTTTGTTCATCAACATGGCAAAGGTGGAGGGAGTGTTGGTCATTCCAAAGTTCATGACACAACACTCAAACAACCCATAGCGTGTGCAGAAGGCAGTTTTTGCTTCATCCCCTGGTGCAATGCGGACCTGGTTGTACCCTGCAGTGAGATTAATCTTGGTAAAGACCTTCACACCTTCAAGTGTATCAAACAGGTTGTCAATTAATGGCAGGGGGTACTTATTTTTAACTGTCACCTTTTTTAAGGCGCGGTAGTCTGTGACCAGGCAAAGGGACCCATCTTTCTTGGCTACAAAGAAGACCACTGCCCCGTATGGAGAGAGCGAGGGGCAAATGAAGCCTTTATCAAGCGCATCCACAAGGTGCTGGCGGAGGGTCTCATCCTCTTTTGGCATAAGAAAGTATAAGGGACGTGCTTTAGGTAGCAATCCTTGGAGCTGTACAGGATACTGAATCTCCCAAGGAGGATTTAATTGATCCAGTGTTTCACTGAAGACGTCCTTGTACTCCTCAAGGAGAGCAGTGAGTGCTGGAGGGGGCAAAGTGGTCAAGGGAGGGCCGCAGATGGTTTGGCATGGATAACTTCAACTGAACACTGCTTGAAGTCTAGTTTCCCTCCTTGAAGTTGTACAAGCCTGTCTCTGTTATTCTAACAAACACAGTTTTGTGGAGTAACCTTCTCATTTCAACAGGGTAAATCTGGAATCCCACTCCATTTCTATTGAGGGTGATGATAGATGTATCCCAATTGATATAGGGACAATTATGTTGGAGCCAGTCAAGGCCAGCAATTACGTTGTGGCTGAGTCCTGCCATGATTGGCCCAGAGAGCTTGACCTGGATGTTCCCCATTCTCACAGAGAAGGGTACCATCTCATGGGTAATGGCAACTCTGCGGGAGTCGGCTACTTGTACCACCTTGAACCTGCTAGGCACTCCATCTAATTGTTGGGAGTCAGCAAACAACTGGTCCATCATAGTGTGGTCAGCCATGGTATCTACCAGTAGTTTGTGAGTGTTCCCATGGAAACAGAAGGGATAGGCTAAGCGGGTTACTTTATTTGAGAAATTACTTGCTTGTAATGCAGGGTTGTCACTGTGGACCTGGAAGACATCAAGGGTTTTGACCTCGTGGATGTTGTAGTTGCAGTGATTTTTGGCAAGCAGGGATTGAGAGGAGGGATCAAATGGGGCTGTAGAACCTCACGTTGCTACAACCCCCAGGCTTTTCTGGGCTCCTCAATCTGTGCTAACTGGAGCTCTCCCTTGCGGGGGCGTTTGGTCCCATTCTCCTGTTGACAGGGTTGACGGAGGCCCACTTGACTGTGGCCACTGCCAGGGTTTGCACAGGGTTGGATTGGAGGATCATTGGTACAACAGAAGCCCATGGAGGCTTGGTTGTTAACCTCCACAATGGCTTTATAGCAGTCATTAATGGAGGCACAACAACCTACAGGGACCCACTTGCAGATATGGGGTTTGAGCCCATTGATAATCAGGGTCAAAAGCATGGTGTTTCTGTCTGTGATGGATTTGGGGGCGGCAGCAAGGTACTCAGGAACAGACCCAGTCTGTTTGATTGCTAGAAGGGGAGTTCCTACCACAATTGGCGAGAAGGTCTCACTGTAGCGGGACTTTGCTGAATTGCAAAATGCCGCCCAGGTGACTTCAATTTCCTGACTGGCCCAGTTGGTGAACCACACAGCAGCGGGCCCCGTGAGGCAGCCAGACACAGTGGCGACCCACATGGGCTTGGGAACTTGACAGATTTGAAGGAAAGTTTCTGTGGATTGAAGCCAACTGATATTGTCAGCTCCTTTGACTCTACCCGTAAAGGATTCCAGCTGTAGATTGAGCATGCGTTGTGAGAGGTCCAACTGGGGAGGGGTGACACTAGCGTCATGTTGCCTGAGGCAAAGTTGATTATACACACTTGTGAGGACTAGCTGGTCTTGATAGATGACATACATGTTGTGAATGTCTCTCTTGGGAATGGGCAGGAAGATTTCTTGTTAGGGAGTAGCCATACGGCCCATACTCTGGCCTTTCTTAGGGGGAATTTTGTTTTATGTAGGTTGTAAACCTACCTGTGCTACCACTGTTGCAACTGAACCAATGATGATTCAGTATTTGGAATTGGGGAAGACAACAGTCCAATAGAAAGGAAAGAATAATAAGAATAAGGTATTGTTTATTGTGGACTATTGTGGTTAATATACCATATGGGGAAAGCCACAAGGCCAGAAGGGGGTGGCATAGTGGGAAGTTCCATGTAAGGTTTGGAGCCAAGGAATAACTTGTGTGGAGATCAGCAGGTCAAATTGGTAGCGCTCCTAATTAGGTGAAGTGCCAGCCATTTGATATTGCCATCAGATTGGCTCATGTTGTTAGATACGTCAAGGGGTGACTCATCAAGCACCCCCTGTGTATCATAAGATATGTTAGCAGGCAAGTTTGGAAACTTGGTTGCAACAGTACCAAGGGCCTTCTCAGTTGTATCTGGTTAACTCTGTAGTTCTGGCCAAGGAATCCTGGGCTAGTATGTTGTCGGCGGTGTAGTTGTTGTGTTTGGCTCCTGGGGACAACATCCAGGAGGACACGGCAGGAAATCTTTATAATGAAATATTTGAGGTTTAAAGCTAGCCTTGGGTTAGCCTTCAGGGCAAAATTAAAGGCATGTAACTTAATTTCCTGGAATACAAGATGAGGACTTCCTTTTGGTAAAAGGAAGGAAAAAAGCTTGAAGATTATTAAAGCCAACACCAATGTGGATAAACTTGTATTTATTAGGAGAAATAATTCTACTTAAATAGTAGACAAGGGACAATGATCACTCATTAGGTAGACAGAGTGGCCAAGGGGGTCACGTTGGGATGAGGTCATATCAGGATCAGACAAGGGAAGGTATGGTATTCCGGAATGGGTGGATATTGGCACAGACCCATTTACAGAAAGCAAGGAACTCCCAAATTTGAAAGCAAAACCAGTCAAATCTTCACAGTCATAATTATTTGTAGACCATATCAAAATAGAATTAATAGCGCAATTTACAACATTTCCCCCGCAAGATTGGACACAGGGAGTTGATATTTGCAAAGGAATTTGGAATGAACTCGGGCAAAATAACGTCCAGAGGACAGCAGTTTCACAGTATACTCAACCCCTTTCTTAAAGGTGACCTTGCAAGGCCCCACCTAGAGGGAGTCTAGCTTATGGGCTCTACCTCCTGTACAATTCTGATAGTAGAGAACCAAGTCAATTGATTTAATATTCAGGGAGGGGGGCTCTAGCAACATTAGACGGGGAGAGCTCTAGAGCCTTGACCTTGTAAGCAGTGGAATATGCTGTTGCTTGGATGTCAATGATACAATTAGTTAAGTCTTTAACATGGGCCTCAGGATTGGCAGACACATCAACTTCAATCAAAGGGGGTCCCAAGATTGAAGGGGTTGTGGCTTCACACCCATACAGCATAGCAAAATGGGACTGACCAGTCACTTGGTGTCTACTAAGGCGGTAGGCAAAGAGGGCAGCAGGGAAGAACATGTCCCAATTGGCAGCATCAGAGAGCGTGAGTTTCCTCATTATAGATACCAGGGAGGAACTGGCTTGTTCAAAAGTTCCATTATTCAATGGGTTATACAGCGCGGGGAAAGATTGGTGGGTACCCATAGCCTCTACAATGGACGTAATGAGGGGAGCATTAAAGTTGGTGCCATTGTCAGAAAGTAGGACTTGGGGGCAGCCATGTTGGTAGAAGATGTCTTGCAGAAAGAAATTAGCAGTGGTTTTGGCTGTTATATCTCTGGTAGCCCTATCTTTGAGGCAACTGTGGTAAGTTTGACTCCCTGGTGATTGACTCCCTGGTACTCAACAAAGTGTCAAGTACCAGGGAGTCAAGTGCCGCATAAGTGAATCTATTAGTATTTTTGGCTTAACTGATTTTAAGCTAATTTTTACTAGTAATTCTGGGGTTTGAAACCAAAAACCAAGTTTAAATTCACTTGAATTTGACTCTGTTTAATAATTTGGTTAGTTAAAATACCAATTTAAGGGGTAATTCATAAGTAAACTTACTAGTAAAAATGGAAAAACCTGTGTTTGACACTCTAAAAGCAAAAGTGATCAGTTTGACACTTTTTAAGCCAAATCTTAATTTTATTAATAAAATAAATATGCACTTTTATAAAGTTTGTTATTTACTATTATATTTTTATTATTAGTGTCCAAAGTTGTCAATTAGGCTCCCAAGCACCACTATACTGGATTTAGTGGTATAGACATTAATCAAATACCCCACTTGCTTTACATTATGTCATTTGCTGGGTTTGTGGATTAAGTGGTGCCACATAAATTAAGACCAATTTATTAAGAGATTTTGTAAGTAATTTAGTAAAAACAGAAACTTGACTCCTTCTTTGTTTGACTCCTTCCACTCGCCACGCAATTGGTTTTGGATTTAACTAATCAAAGGTTTGGAATTAAGGCTAAATTAATAAGTGACACACTATGAGCGCCACTTGACACTGATCCACTTGACACTTTAACTTTGGGATTAGTACAGAGAGCTTCTTAATGTTTTAACCAACACTATGGCAAATAATTCACTCCCAGCTCCTTACATCACAAATTAAACACTAATAAACACCTTCCTACCCATTTACTTTTTTAACTTATGTTGTATTTTTTAATTTTTGAGCATATGAAACTGCCTTGCTTTTGGGTTAACTTTCAAACCCGTTTTACATTTAAGCAAGTTTTATATGTAAAAAACATAGTAAATTTTCTTTCTCTGCTCAACTCTGGTATACTCAACAGTGAGAATTCAGCTTTTCCAAGCTGATTGACTGTGCCAAACTTGACACTTTACTATGTTTTGGATTTTCAACTCTCAATAAAAAAATTCAACATAATAATTATTTTTTTGCAATTATAATCTACTACTCTTTCTTCTACTTTCTATATAACTTTTATATACTTTTTTGATTTTTAATTATACTTTTACATTGATTTAGCACTTAGATGTTATGCTGAACCTAACATCTTTGACGCTTCATCATAAATTCACTTATTTTCTATGTTTCAACCTTTATATCTACACTTTGAGTTTCTATTTTGCTTCTATTTACTTTTTTATGTTTTTTTCTTGCTAAATAAAACTTTATTTGCATACTTTTTACTTAACTTTTGCTTTGCTTTACCCCTTTGTGTTTAATATCTTCTTACTCATTTTATTTATAAAACTAAACTTTTCTTTAGACAAGATCAAACAAGAACAGCCAACAGCCCAAGTGCCAAGCCTTCAAAGGCTCCAAAGAAACTGCCTCCACTCCCAAGCGTTCCAAGAAGCCTGCAAAGGCAAAGTCTCCAACCCCATCTCCCCCACTCCATCTCCTCCTACTCCCCCCCTCCACCCTCATCTTCTACATCCCCTTCATCTTCCCCCCAAAAATCCTCCCCCAATAAATCTGATGGTGATCTTACCAACCACTCATTTTATCACTCAGAGGCCAACTCCAAGCCCACCAAGGAGCAACACACCAAGAAGTCAAAGGCTGCCAAGGAGCCCACCTCAACTTCTGGTAAGAAAAAGAGGCATCCGAGCAGGCCTCAAAGAATCCTTTCCTCCTCCTCCTAATGGCTCTTCCCCTCCTTCCTCATCTGACCCCAAGATGAGCTGGAGGATTTATCCAAGAAGTTTAAAGCTTCTGGTCACATGGCTTTGGATCCACTGGCCATCCACAATATCTGAAACATGGACAAAGAGTTCAAAGTTCCCAAGCGCTTCCCCCAATACTTTCTGATTATGTCTGTAAAGAGCAGTCCTGGGAACGCCGCAGATAATTACATTTTCAACTGTAATAATCAAAAAAGACAAACCACAAGCAAGCACTTTGTCTGTGAGGATAAGACTTGCGGGGCCCAGTTAAACACCAAGGGTTGGGAGCAGGTTACTGTAGAGAAGGGGGAACACACCTGTGAGCCCCCTAATCACTTAATCACAAGGATTCTTAAATGGTACCTTGTTCAGGTCATTCCCACCTCTGCCAACCTTTGCGCTTCTGATCTGGCTATCAAAGCCTTGAAGCACCTAAAGCCTAACAATCTCAAGTTGGTGCCAATTCAGGAGCAGTTGGTTAAATTTATCAGCAATAAGCATATCACTGCCAATCCCCCTCCCCCCAAGGCTTCAGACGTCCTCTCGGAGCTTATGCTCACCCACAAGCTCAAGGAGCTTCCAAGTGGGGAGCGCTTCCTCCTTCATGACAACAGGCCTGACACCAAAGACCACATAATCTGCTACTCAACTAAGAAGAACCTGATGGAGTTGAAAAGGGCTTCAACCTGGCTAGTTGATGGTACCTTTGCCACCTGCCCCCAGATGTTCAAGCAGCTCTGGATAATACATGCCCAGATTGACATCCAGGTGATTACACTTGCTTTCTTCATTCTTCCTGGTGCCACTGAGGCAATTTACACATGTGCCTTTTCAATCTTTTATGTCAGTAAGCCAGTTGTAGGTAGAGGCATTGGGCAGCTTGGGGTGTGATGCGGCCAAGCCGGTGGGTAGGGCCCACCATAGAATGGGTGCTAACTTGATAATATAAGATACAGATTGCCCGAGTAAGGACCAGGGTCTGGAGTTGGGAGCCACAGAATCCACCAAACCTGTCAAAGTAATGTAGAGTACTCCAAACAGTTGGGTAGAGTGGCTCTTGGCTGCGGCAGTAGGTTCCAGTGGGCGGTCTGGTTGTGGAGTTAAGGGAGGAGTCATAGGAACAAAGTAGGCAGGCAGATAATTGTACTTGTCTTTGAAAAATCTTGGCGGCCTTTTGTACCACTTTCCTTTGAGTCCTATGTATTTGGTTTCTCTAGTCCTGGCCAAGGGGTCAGCAATGAGGATGGTCTCCAAGTTGTACTCTGAATAGTCTGGGTTGGGGGTATTCCGTAAAATGCACAGGTCCAAAGGGGGCTCCTGGGGGACGGTATAATGCCTGGGGCTATTTGGCAGATTGGTCTCGGGAGAGGGCGGCGGCCTGGTGGTCTACTTAACTGGGATTAAGATGGAAGATCACTAAGAGTAGATAGAGTAAGATTTGTTCAAACCAAAGGTTCATAAAACTTTATTATCAAAAATGACAATATGGTCATCACCATACTGCCAGCGTTTTTATACCATGTGATTTTGCTTCTTTGCTTTTTGCAGAATTCAGATCCAGGGGCGGTTTGCTGGTGTGGCATGAATTCTGGCTTGGGGTCTGGAGGGCATCAGGTCCTGGCTGGGCATACTATGGTGAACAGAGATGCTTAATTTTGCCGCTTTGGTTCACCAAGTCACCTGAGCGGCCTAATTGCATTCCTCTTTCTGGACTAGGGACTGGTAGCAGTTGGCGCTTATTGGCAGGGCTAATGGTGGGTCTTGTCCAAGCCACAGCTTCTGCGCAGGTCTGGGCCCTCTGTGGCACCAGTTTGGCGGGTCTTGGCTGGGCTGGCTCTGGTGAGCCAAAGTGGCAGTGCTTTATTTTGCTGCTGTTGTTCACTATGTCACCTGAGCTGGCCAATTGCAATACTTTTTCTGGACTGGGGGAAATCTGGCAACCCTTCAGGGAATCCTCAGTATTAGGCCGGCGGGGCAACTTAACAATTTGAGTCTGTGACTTAACAGATTGGCGGGTCCTGGACCGTCCTGGGGGGCCAATCCGCCTTCAGAGGGCTGGGGTTCAACTCTTGGGTTTTCAATACAAGTATTGAAATGTCATTCATGACACTTTGCCAAGCACTTGCCCTTCTTCCTCCTGCCAACAATGACAAGTCCAAGAAGACCCCCCCACACACCCGCGTCAACCCTCCTGCCTCTGACAAGGACCAGGCCACCCTGAACTTGGAGGAAAGGGTAAGGCTGAAAGCTCTTGGGCCTCCTATATGCATAATGGACTTTGAGCCTGCTCAGTTCAATGCATTCAAGCAGCTTTTCAGAAGGGAGGTGCAGGGGTGCCACTTCCACTACCGCCAAGCAGTTGCTTGTAATGTGCAGGCCCATGCCGAGCTTAGTAGGTTGAGCTGGAGGGACACCTCAGACACCTGCAGATTTGTTCTTGCACAATTCAGTGCCTTGGATTTTTTAAAGCTAGAGCACACTGCAATGGGGTTCAAGGTGCTCTAAAATAATCCTTACATAGAAAAGCACCTGAAGTTCAAGCCTTTCCTCAAGTACTTTAAGCCCCAGTGGATTGGGAAGGCCGTCACGCAGAGGCAAGGCAAGGCCTGCGCCAAGGCCAGCTGGAACGTGTACCGGGTGCCTGTCAACAGGGAGATGAAGACCACTTCAGCATTAGAAGCTTATCACAAGCATCTTAAAGCTAACTTTGGGCTTCATCCTAAGTTTAATAAGTTCTTCTTCCTCTTGAAACATGAGCAAGAGAAAACAATCTCCAAGCTCAGGGATCTTGAAAACCGCGTCCCCCCACCAAGTCAACCACCCGCTGTACCCTCTTCACCAAGGCCATCCAGGGTGCGGCCAAGTGCAAGTAAAAGGCCTCTGAGCTTAAGCAGCAGCTTGAGCTTATTGCCATTGCCCTCCTGGAAGGGGCCAAAATGAAACAGGAAAAGAAGGAGGAGGAATAAACTTGCTTGCTTCTATGGTTTTTACTTTTAACTTTTAACTTTTTAGCTTTAATTTTTAATTTTTAGTTTTAATTATTCTATTTTTTAATTTAATTGAATAGTACTGGTTTTTTATGTATAGATGGTAAGTTTGAGATTAATACTTATAGTTGAAAGTGAATGAAATGTCTTAATTTTTTTTAACTTCCTAATAAAACAAATGATATTCACAGTTGTGCTTATATAAACTATATCAAATAAAGATTTGCATTTCTTCATATTTTGTATAAGAGTAATTGGAATGTTTGTGGTTCTTTTTGGTTCATTGGAATTTTAATTTTTATGGTAATAAAAAATATTTTTATAATGAGAAGTGTAAATTACATAGTAAACTGAGAAATAATTGCTTATTTCTCCTAATTTTTATTTAATTAGAGTACTGTTTTTATTGCATTTTTTAGCTCTCTTTGATCACTTTAGTATACCATAGCTGTAAGGCTTAATTTTTTATATTAAAAGTTTCAGTACATCAAGATTTGTTAATTAAAAAAGTGTCAATTTCCAGTTGTCAATCAGAGCAAAAGCTGAATTCTCACTTTACTATAGTATCAACTACCAGGGAGTCAAGTTTAAGGGAGTCAATCACCAGGGAGTTGAACTTACCACAGTTGTCATCTTTGACCCATTTGCTAAAATGGCCTATGGCAACTAAGATAAAGCGACATCCAGATCTAGACCAAGGGAGAGGCCCAACAGCATCAATACTCACAGTGTGGAAGGCATGTTTAGGGGGAATGAGTTTTAATTGGTGTTGGGACGGGCAAGGGCGCTGGAGTTGACACAAATGGCAGAAGGCAAGAACGTCAGGGATCAGAAGGCACATGTTTTCCCAGTAAAAGTTCTTGCATAGCCAGTCATGGGTTTTGGCTATCCCTCCATGTCCAGTATCAATGTGAGCTTGGAGAATAATGGCTATCTTCATGCTAGGGCAAACATAGGGTATGTAGGCATTGTTGACCTTTTGAAGAGCTGTCTATCTTGGATCACAGTGTCCTTGGATAGGGTTTGCAGCTCCAGGCAAATGTCTTCTGGTTCAGTGGTCCAAGAATCAGGGGACCCTATTAATTTGTATAGTTAATCAGCATCATCAGGGTGGATAGCTAGGATTGGTATCTTTGACATGCCATTGGCGTTCTGATATTAGGCCCCAGGACAATGTATCACAGTGAAATTTTATCCTTGCAGGCACAGAGCCCAACACACTAGTCAACCTTCTGGTTCCTTTAGTTGTTGGAGTTATTTAAGGGAGGAGTGATTGGTGACCACAGTGAAGTGGGTCCCATAAATTTAGTGCCTGAATTTCTTTACAGAATGTAGCACCACCAGACATTTCTTCTCAGTGACACTGTAGTTCTTCTTGTGTTTGTTGAGGACCCGCAAGGAGTAGGCTACAGGTCAATTAACGCCTTCATTGTCAAGCTGCGCTAGGATGACACCCACAGCTACTCCGCTTGCATCAGTATACAGGATGAACTCTTTATCATAAACAGGGTAGAATAGGATAGGAGCCTCTTTGAGTTTGTCCTTCAACGCTTTGAATGCTTATTGCTGGCTGTCAGTCCACTCAAAGGGGACATTTTGAAGAAACTGGACAAGGGGTTCACTTAGCTTGGCAAAATCAAGTATGAACTGTCAATAATAGCAACATCATACCAAGGAATACCTGGACTTCTTGTAGATTTGTGGGAGGTAGCATCTTGTCAATGGCCTCTAACTTATTGTTCATGGGGCGGATTCCTGTTTGAGTGACCTCATGACCTAATAATTTGAGTCGCTCCTTAAAGAAGGTGTCAGGATTCACCTTTTATTAGCTGCTATTCTGTTTTTTATATATTTATTTGCCTCTTTGGCTTCTAAGTATTATCAAGATTGTTGCTTTCACTTAATTCTTAATCTTCTGCTTTCCCCCTTCATTTTCCACATCTGGAGTTCAAATTTGGCTTTGTTAAAGCCTAATTATTATCTAAATGCTGGTTAATGCTGAAACCACAGGCTCAACCCACCAGCAAGGTTCCAAGCAAGCAGGTTTGTGACCTGCAATCCAATTATCCAGTCACTTGAAGCCAGACTAGGAAGTCAACTCAAATTACCAAATCCAACAACATGAACAGATTATGATCCTTTATGATGGATACCTTGTTTTGGCGCTTGACTCATTACCAGGATCAAGCCACCCCCTTCTTCCATCCAGCATTGTGATCACCAATCATTTTCCTGTTATCCTTAATTCACATGAACTATATAATCACTATCTCACAATAAAAATTATTATCTATCTTCTAAATATTTTTTCCTGCATAACTCTGCTAAAACAGCACAGTTACAACATTAACACTATTTTTGAACATTCCTTACCTTTTGCCACCCAGTTTCAAATCCTGGACCTAAACAAGGAAGATTAAAAGTTGGTACCAAAAGACTTACTTTTTACTATACACTTGCTTACGTCTTTCCTTAAGCTTTGGACTGGATTTTCCTTTACTTTTTGCTTGCTCTTACCTACAGAGCTTTGCTGTAACCGTTCTCTTCTCCTCCTTCCAAAATCTCCTTCATGCTAGCCTAACCTTTTAAAGTTAGTTCAAGCAGTTGGTCTACAAACCATAGTTTCTTCCTTCCAATGATCAGCTAACCTTTATAGGTTAAACCTTTACTTCCAATTTGCACCTCACTTTTCCAAGCTCAATAAAAAGGCTTGGTTTACCAGTCTTAACAATAAGTTGAGATTGTTTGACTTGCACCTCAAAAAGGTAATTGTTAGATAATGTGGCTTGTGTTTCTTTTAATCTTAGTTTAGTTTTAATTTTTGGTCCCATGATTCCTTTTTTACTTTCTTCTTCACCAGTTAGGTAGTTTTATAGTAATACACACAACTTAATGTTGATAGCTTTAATCCTCCCACTAGTGCTGAACAATTCCCAGACTTAGAGATTGACTTTTTGACTAAATCATCCGTCATTAAGACTGGACTCTATATTATTTTCTTAGGGTTAATAAACCGCCTTAGTCCTTATTTCACCTTGTATAAGCTTTTAGGAGCTTTAGTACAGTTGATTTTGCAGACCTTGCCCACATTTTTGTATTTGACTAATATAAATATCACTGGGTTAAAAGCTTTAGTCTACAATCATCTTCCCCAGACCATGAGACCTTACAGAAGGAGCACTTGGAAGGTTTGAGCTTCAAATCAGCTTCACGGATTTTGATGAAGACAGCCTTAAGGTGTTCCAAATGGTTGGTAAAGGTAGCACTGAATACGGTGATATTGTCAAGGTACACAAGGACACAGGAGAGTTTCAAATCTTGTAGTATGGAATCCATAGCCCTTTGAAACGTAGCCGGGGTATTGCAGAGTCCTTGGAGCATCTGAGTAGGTTCATAGAGTCCTTCAGATGTAATGAGTGCAGCCTTTTATCAATCTTCTGGCAATAAGTCAACTTTCCAGTATCTAGAGGCTAGATCCATAGACAAGAAAAACTTGGAACCACCCAACCTTCTGAAGGCATCATTGATTCTGGGCAAGGGGTATGAGTCTTTCTTAGTGAGCAAGTTCAGGCGGCGGTAGTCCATTACAATGCAATGCACTCCATCCTTTTTCTTGAGGATTGGTAACGGGGAAGCCCAAGGACTTTGGGAAGGAGCCAGTAACCCAGCGTCCAGAAGTTGCTTGAGTTCTTTTGACACTTGAGCATCTTCCACCCTACTACAGCAATATGGTTTAGCGCAAAAAGGGGGCGCATCCCCAGTATCAATCTGATGGATGACTCCTTTGGCTAGGCCATAGTCCATAGGTCCAGAGGCAAAGATGTCACTGAACTGATTAAGCAGGTCTAACACGTCTTTTTGTTGAACAGGAGACAGTTGGGGGAAATCAGCAGCGGTGAACAAGGAGAGAACTTGAGGATCATCTTTAGGTAGGTTGAAATCACTGAAAGTTCCAAAGGGTAGAGGGAGGATACTTGTTATGCTCCAAGTACACGACCATGACCTACAACCTGGCCTCTGGTTACTTTCATGAGCAGGGTTGTCAGGTTAGCAAGCAGTAATTGTACGGGCTCTTTGTGGGTTTGGTCTAAAATCCCAGGACACAGACAAGGCTTGGTACAACTTAAGGATTCAGGTGAGTAAAGCTCCAAGAAGGACTTTTCAGGTAGCTCATAGGAAATCTGGGAGTCAATCACCACTTGAGAGCCCGGGGGATGGTGATAGCGGCTGGCGCTAGCAGGGGTACCCCTTCTTCTGCAGGGCAGGAAGGAGGAGGGGTACACATGTTGGAGGAGTGAGTCCTATACTTGAGGGAGAAGATACCTGTAGGGTACTCAAGCACGCAAGTTTTAAGACGTTTTCTTGGAAGGCACAGAGGTTCCTCAAAAATTAAAGGGACCTCATATCCTAAGAGTAAAAGGTATTCATCTTGCTGTTTATAATCCCGTTATACTTGTGGAGGAATTGTGAACCAACCAAGATGTCATAGTTTTTGTTCTCAAGGACAATCACAGGAGATGCAATGAGGAGTTTCCCAAACCTCATGGGTAGAGCAGAGTAGGCACCAATGGCTCAGGTTTGTGCCATACCAGCTGTGCCATACAACTGAGTGTAGTTGAGATCAGGAGCCAGTTTAAGTTATTTCACTAGCTTGGAAGATACTACGTCAACTGTAGAACCTGTGTCCAGGATGGTTTTGATTTTAACCTTTTGGATCAATACTTCTACACGGGTTATATCTTTCCCAAAGGGGGGCAAGACAGCCAACACATCCTGCGCAGCCTCTAGTTCTTTCTCCCACTTAACTAACATGCATCTTAGGGCAGGAATCTCCTTATACACAGTCTGCAACGGGAGAGATACAGTCACGTTTTTGAAGAGGGCCTCAGCTAGCTCAGCAGCTTCTTCTGAAGATTCAACCAAGATGGGAGGGCAATGAGCCTGTGCTAGGTAGGGGCAAGCCACCGTGGCCTTGGCTTCATTTGGGAGGGCTTGAGAGGTGGTAGTAGTCTTCCCAGAGAAGAATTTATACAGGATAGATACAGTTTTGGGAACAGCCAGTACAGAGTAGCCATAGCTATCAGACTCTTCATTATCTGAATCTTCAGGTTCTGAATCACTGGAGATGTTGTGGAATAAGTGAAGAATCATTGGGCCAGAGGAAGAAGGAGCTTCCTTGTCAGAGGGAGGAGAAGGAGGAGACAGGAGAGATTGGTCAGCAGAGAGTGTCTCTGTCAGGAATATTCCTGACATAAACCAGATTTCAACTAAGGAAAATTTTTGGAATAAGGTGGATAAATGCTCAACAGGAGGGGCAAAATTTGGTAGGGAATTTCCCCCACTATCAGGGGAAAAGAAAAATCAAAATTTGGAAAAAACAGATTTTTATGGAAACCGGAATAACTTAACATCCGGGCAGGCGCCTGCCACCCTCTGCAAGCCTCCTGCCTGCCCAGCGGGCTCCTGCTGCCCAGCCAGCCGCCCACAAGCCCCCCCGCCAGCCAGCCACCTGCCCGCCCACCAGCCTCCCACCCGCTTGCCTGGCTCCCACCGGCCACCTGCTTGCCCACCCCTCCCCCAGCAGACCTGCCGCTCGCCCCCTGGCCACCTGCCCGCTCCCCAGCCAACCAAAACCCACCATGACACCCAGCCAATCAGAAAAGTCCCTTGAAACAAGAGACAAGTTCAAAAATAATTCTTGTGCCCAGGAAGAAGGGCAAATTCATGTTTCACAAAACAGGTCAAATTCTAAAAATATCAATGAAAAGCCAAAAATAAATCCAGAAGATAAAAATAACAAGACCTACAGCCAATGGAACCAGGTGACTGGCAACAATCAACTAAGTCTAGACTCCAACCCAACTAGCATCCCCAAACCAAAAATAGAAGTGTTTGAACCCAAGAGTTGTCATCACCACCTGACCACCCATTCAGAGGAAATTATTGGCCCCAAGCAGAACTGTCTAAAACCCCAACAGATTGCCCAGGAACAAGAGTTTGGCCATCCCTTCAAACACCAATTCCCAATTCCCATGACCAAACTTTTGGGGACTCCAGTCCCATGTTTTCACTCCCACTTGCAAAACTTTGTAAGTGGGGGCCCACTATAAATAAAGGATCTTTTCTCAGTAGTAGCTTGTGCTATTATTGAGACTAATACCCTCAATAAAGTGAAATTTCTAACCACAACTACAGTTAAGCTTACAGATCAAGCCACTGCCAACCCTCCAACCCAGTGAAGATGAATCACCTCATATTCACAGCTGTGCTCACAGCTTGTCTTGGGATTGGAGGCTACCAACAGAGTTCAGAGTTCTTTGGCATCTCCACAGAAGGACTAGGTTATGACCCATACCACAACTCTGGCCAACTTAACTTGTCAAACACTGGACCCTGGCTGCCTCTGGTATCTCCCCATTCAATACTCTTCATAGCCATGTATACGTTGGCTTACTACATTCTCACCTACTTTGCCGAGAGCTTTGGGCGTTTCAACATACACACCAAAGTATTTTGCTGGCTAATGACGGTGTATCCCATAATCACCGCCTTGACGGGTTTCCAGTCCTCCAATTTGCTACCATACATACTCCAAGTGGTGCCCACCATTCTAGGGTATTACAGTCTCCACCTCTAAGCTGACCTCTCTTTTCCTGCCTGTTCCTTAGGATCACAACCTTCCACTTGGGTTTTAGTGCAGGTATGTGAGTGATGTCCTATTTGACCGCAGTTATGACAGCCTTGTCTCTTAGTCTGTCCACTTGAACCCAGAGCCATAATGTGTGGTGTACGAGAGGTAGTCCCAGCATTACTGGCTTTATTCTCACGCACCACAGTACCCCCATGGGTCAAATGCATGTCTTGTAGGAGCGTCTTAATACTCTTAATGGAAGTGAGGGAAGCTTTGTGCGCCTCTAAGTGAAGGTATAGCAGCTGGTTCACCTTCAAAGCATTTGAACAAGCCGTGTAGGCTTCCTGGGGAGTTAACTGTCAACTAGTAATTAACTGCTGGCCTTCAATGTAGAAACAATCTGCAAACTCAGCCAGGGTTTCCTTGGGTTTGAAAGCAATGCGCATAAATGCATCTTTCTTGACTTCCAAGCTGAGATCTCCTCCAAACTCTTCAATAAGGAGGCGCTTCATGTCTTCCCAAGTTACAATAGAAGGAAGCTTGGGGACCACAACTTTCTGGCAAGTGGGATGGAGGCAGGTAAGGATGTGTTCCTTCTTGAGCTCGTCTGTAGCTCTACATATTGCAGTTTTGTAAATGGTCAGAAAAGCAGCAATGGTAGAGGTTTTGGGATCAAATATCTGTTTAAAGGTCGGCTTATAGTTCAGATCAATAGAAGAGGACAAGGACTGGCTGTTTTCACCAGGGTTGAGGACATTAATATGAGGATTTCCCTCAAACTTGGATTCAGCAGCAGGTTGTCTAGCCCAGAGTAGTCAAAGGCTTTCCTCTAATGTGTCTAAGGTAGAGCTGTTTTGCCCACTGATATCTCGGGCAATAACAGCAGCAGCTCCAAATTCATCAATCTTGATTTGCTGTACTGCCAAAGTGCCAGCAACCCCATTGACACGAGTAGCCAGAGCAGTTGTTTGAGCAACCAGAGGGGTAATTTGCCCATTGATTGTATCCAAAAGGTTGGAGAGGGTTTGTACCTCTCTTTTCAATGTGTCTTGTTTATCAGCTACATCATTTGTCACTTTGGCAAGTTGATCTAGAGCACGCACACAGTTGAAACAGGGTTGACCCTCTAACCCTGGGCAACAGCCATGGTCATGGTGGGTTTGAGTCCCAGGGAATTCAGTCTCTCTTTTGCCATCAGACTCAGAGGCCAAGTCATCAGGGTCAGAGAGGTGTTGTCTCAAATACTCAATCTTCCCTTGCAAAGTAGCCACTTGGTCAGTTAGCATGGCAATGCAAGGATCAGGTGTAGGTTCAACAGGCGGGGGGTGTGTGGAGCAGAGGCTTGGCGTCAAGTGGTAGCTTTGAGTTCAGTTATAGCTTCCCATACTCTTTTCTCAAAGGCAGAAGGGTCTCAACTGAAGGAGTTGGAGGAGTTACTTCAATGGAGGCCACCTTATTGTTGACATAGTTCTAAACCTGAATCAAAGTATTTCCCAAAGCAGCCTTGTTCAAACCATATTGCATTCTAAGATTTTGGCCCCAAGTATTGATGTGGGTCCCTACCAACTCGAGTTGGGAATTGACATGTTCTTGAAAATGGTTAATTTCAGCAACTAGAGTCTCAAATTTCTGTCAGTATAGGAGGGTTGACTCAATCTGGCTGCACCACACAGCTTGGTGGTGTAAAGCCCCAGAAAATGAGGGAGTATTTTAGCAAGGTGGGGTACCAAGTTGGCAACTTGGAACCCTGTGAGCACCGTCATAATGGGGTAGACCATCATCATCCATCTAAAGACCTTGGTGTGTACGTTAAATCTTCCAAAATTACTGACAAAGTACGTAAGCACATAGAATATGAAGGTGTATATTGCTAAGTGCTGGGTGGAGCAGGACAACACCAGCGTGAGCCAGGAGTACGTCTTGGAGGAGTTTAGCTGCACAGGCTCCTTGTAGAAGTACTCGTTGGGTGGTTTATTGTATGGCCCATGCTGGTGGGTGTATTGGTGGCCCCCAATCCCAAGGCAAGCTGTGAGGACAGCTGAGAAGATCAAGTGGTTCATCTTCTGGTCCTGGGAAAGGGCAGAAAAAGATTAGTGTCTTAACTTTCTTGTAGAGTAAAAGTTCTGGTTGATTTATGTGATACTATTGAGGGGTAGTTTCACTCAATGATAGCACAAACTATCATCAAGTGAATTGGCTTTATTATATACTATCATCCTTGTGGTGGCATGAATAGAGTAAAAAACTGGACAGGGAATCCCAAACACTTAGTGTTGTCTGGAATTCCCTTTTGGGAGGGGAATTGGTAGTGCTGTGCAGGCAATGAATTGTTATCCTTGGCATTGCATGGAATTAGAGCATCTTCAGGCACATTTATGCATTTCAATTTAACCTTTGCAGTTGATGCATTAATTGTAATTCTGGGCTGCTTGTCAACCCCCTCCAAATTTGGTAGATTCCAAATTTGGGCAGCAGTTCCCCCTCCATTTGGGTTTGGGTAAATTGCCTTTTTTGGTTTCCCCTTTTGGCAATTTTCCCATTTGGCAGACTGGGTGGGGGACTGGCTGGCAGTGGTGGGCAGGCGCGCGCGGGCAAGCTGCCAGGCTTGGCGTGCGGCCAGCAGGCGCCTGGTGGTTGGGCGTGTGGCCTGCGGACGGGGTATAAAACCCGTCCAAATTAAAACTTTTTTTAATTTGTATTTTCTTGCCCCGGCTTCCCATGGCAGTTTCCCCAATAAGGGGGAACTGCTGCTATTTTTTATTCTGCTTTTTACAATTTCTTTGTACACAAAATATTATTCCTAGCCACAGTGTTGTCAGGAATATTCCTGACAGTCACTCCTCCTTCCCTTCTTGGTGAACCTGTCTGTTGGCGGTACTGGGCAATAAGGTCAGGAGCGTTGGCAAGGTTCTTTACTGGTTCCAATGAGTTTGATTCCGGTGGGTAACCTATCCATGAAACTAGGTACTGGACCTGGTTGCCAACTTTCCTGTATCCTAGTATGGCCTCCACTTCCTACTCTGGGGTGTGTTTTAGGATTGTTGGTGGGGGTTGCTGTCTTTAGTCTGATGAGCGTGGGGGCTTCCTCTTTCTGCCTCTAGTTTGGATACATGGAAGATGTTGTGGGCACTGGAGCGGTCAGGGAGCTGTACTCTGTACGTTGTGTCAGAGATTTGCTGGAGTACTTTGAGGGGCCCAATGCGGCAGGGTCCTAGATTTCTGCCCACTTGGTTAATATTGAGGTTCTTGGTGACAAGATACACATTGAAGCCTACTTCAAACTCTGGGTTGGCATGTCGGTGTTTGTCAGCTTGGACCTTGTACTTTTGTTGGGCCTCCCTGAGGTTACTCTGTAGATGTTTCTGTGTATCCCTTAGGTTTGGAAGTACTTGTTGGCTTGAGGCACGGTCCCTGGGCAGCCATTAGTGGGAATTACTTGCGGAGAGAAACTGTAGTTTGCTGTGAATAGGGACATCTTGGCTCCTAAGTGATAAGAACTGTTGTAGCTAAACTGGGCCAAGGGTAGTAGTTACGCCCAATTATCCTGCTTAGTGTTGACATAGGTGCAGAGGTAAGTTTCCAGTATCTGGTTGACTTGCTCTGTTTGACCATTGGTTTGAGGGTGAAAGGCTGTTGACAGGTTGAGTTTTACTTGGAGTTGTCGCATTATTTCACCCCAGAATTTGGAAGTGAACTGGGTTCCTCTGTCTGAGACAATGTCTTTGGGGAGACCGTGGTGGCGGTAAACGTGGTTGAGGAATAACTGAGCCGTAGCAGTGGCCGACATTCCTGATGAACAAGCAATGAACTCTGCAGCTTTGGTGAGGCGGTCCACAATAACCAGAATCCCTGTGAACCCTTAGCTGGGAGGTAGGTCTGTAATGAAATCCATGGAGATAGATTCCCATGGCATGGATGGAATTGGGAGGGGTTGAAGCAAACCCTGTGGCTTCTGTGTGGAGTGTTTATTCCTCATACATGAGACACATTGTGAGATGTAGTTCTCTACTTGGGGGAACATGAATGGTCATAAGTAGCTGATTCAAAGACGCACCATAGTTTTCTTGATTCCTCTGTGACCACCTAGCGGGAGTCATGTAACTCCTGTAGGACCTGATTATGAATGATTCCTGGGGGTACCACCAATCTATTGAGTCTGTAAAGGAAGCCCTCGTGGATAGAGTGGTTGGGGTTGGGTTTTGTGGAGTTCATTTTGGCAGTTAGGTCCTGGATGAGTGGGGAGTCCTTCTGGGCGTTCTTAACCTCCTCCTCCAAGGATGAGAGTGGTTGGGAGGCCCCAAGGACAGCCATAAAAAACTGATTGGTATCTAAGACTGGTTGGGTGTTGAAATGACTGTAGGACTGGTCTCTGTCATTGTGATCTTCTTGTCTGCTCAGGGCGTCTGGTGCGTTGTTGGTGTGCCCTGGGATGTAACTGATTTTGAAATTGTAGGAGGACAAATCCAGAGCCCATCTGGCGAGACTTTGGCTGATCTTCCTCTTCTCTGTGAAGTATAGAAGGTTCCTGTGGTTGGTGCAGACAATGATGGTGTGCTTGGCTCCTTCTAAGTATTGTCTCCAGTGTTCAAAAGCTTTAACCATGGTCATGAGTTCTTTTTTGTACACATTGTAGTTTTGTTCACAATCCAGCAGCTTTTTAGGGAAGTATGCCACAGGGTGGTATACTCCAGGCTCCCCTTCCTGAAGCAAGACTGCGCCTAAGGCAAAGTCTGAAGCATCAGTCTCCAAAAAAATTGGAGCTTGGGGTCAGGTCATTGGGGTACCAGGGCTGTTGTGAAGGTGGTTTTGAGGGTTTCTAATGATTTTTGTGCCTCCTTTGTCCAAATGTAAGGTACACTTTTGGCAGTCAAGGACGTGAGGGGTTCCGCTATCTTTGTAAAATTCTTGATGAACTTACGGCAGAAGTTAGCCAACCCCAGGAATCCTCTCAATTTTGATCAGGTGTCTGGGGTCTGCCATTCAATTACCGCTGCAATTTTGGATGGCGCAATGGCAAAGCCGTCTTTCAGATTGCATACCCCAGGAATTCTACCTCTTGTTTGAGGAACTCACATTTCTCCCTTTTGCAGTATAGCTTGGCCTGGCATAAGCATTTCAGGACCTTCTTCAGGTTGCAGAGGTGTGAGGCTTCATCCTTGGAGTACACTAGAATGTTGTCTAGGTAAACCACTACACAGACATCCAAGAGGTCAAAGAGAATTTTGTTCATCAGGGCTTGGAAGACAGAGGGTGCATTGCAGAGTCCAAAGGGCATGACCAGGTTTTAGTAAAGGCCAAAGACTGTTCTGACGGCTGTCTTTCACTTGTCCCCTTCTGCAATTTGGACCTGATTGTAGGCATTGCAGAGGTTGAGTTTGGAAAAGACGTAAGCTCCTGTCAGGCAATCTGTTAGTTGCTCTGCGGAGGGAACTAGATAGTGATCCTTCACTGTGATGGCGTTGAGCAGACTGTAGTCTACACATGGGCGTAGTCCTCCATCCCCTTTCTTAACAAGGAAGATTGGCAAAGAGCAGGAGGATTGAGAACGTCTCATGTGTCCTTTGGCCATTAGGTCAGAGATGTATTCCTTTAGTACCAGACCTTGCGCATGTGTGGTGGGATAAACCTTTCCCCATTTTGGGGTTTCATTGAGTAGAAGTTCAATCCTGAGGTCACTTGTTCTCCGCTCTGGGAGACCTTGCATTGGGACTTTGCTAAAAACGCCGGTGTACTCTTCTAACATCTCATCTAGGAGGGGAATCCCCAATATGGGCATGACCGTGCTGGTGGGCATGGAGTTGCTTCCTAGTGGTGCCGTGCCGGTCTGGCCCTGACCAGAGATGTTGACCTGATGTGTATCCCAATTGATGTTGCATCTGGCTTCCTGCCACCAAGGCATTCCTAGTATGACGGGGAAGCAAGGTTCTTTAGGGAGGAGAAGTTTAGTTCAAACCTCATCCCCCAATTTCCACGGTGGTTGGTTCCATGACCCGGTACACTGGGGGAGTGCTCCCATCAGCCAGCTTGGCAGTTCCCCCTGGTATGACCTGCTTGCCAAGATCTTTTACCAGGAGGTGATTGATGAAATTCCCCATGGCTCCTGTGTCAAGTAGGGTGGTGGTGTGTATCTTCTGTGTATTGGAAGCCAGGATGATGAGGACTGTGGAGTAAGAGAAGTAGTTGCTTTATTACCTCCTTCCTCAGCCGCCATAAGGGGCTGGGGATTTGAGGGAGGTTTAAAAGGGTTAGGACAGGCGGTGGAACAATTCATCACTGTGTGACCTGCAAGACCGCAGTACAGACAGAGACCTTGTGCCACGCAGCGGGCCTTCTCTTCATTGGATAGCATAAAGCCCCCCAGGTCTGTGGATCACCCCAAGATGGGGAACTTTAGTGTTGGCAGGAGGTCCAGCAACCTCAACTTGGATGGAGTTGAGGTGGGTGGCCTTGGTGGGGAGGGTATTTTATACCACGCTCCCCAAGTTTGAACAACTTGGATGACCTCATTGAAAGTCTCTGGAAGCTTATGGTGGAGGAGGAACTCCTGGACTTGGGGTGAGAGCCCTGCATAATACAAGTAGAAGGCTCATCACTATCCAGGTTGAGAGCCTCCTTGAGCTTTGAGAACTGTTTGGCGTAGTGGGCAGTGGTAGACGTTCCTTATCTCAGTGAGTACAGTTTTTGACGGGTATCATTTAGATCCTCAGAGGAGCTGACTGAGTCTAACAGCTTCTGGCTGAAGGAGTTGAAGTCATGGCGTAACTGTTGTGTTCTGAGGTGCGGCACAGATACACAACGGGGAATCCTAACCTTAGGATTGGATTTGAACTAAGTCTTGGTTAGATGACAGGGAAGGCAAATG
This sequence comes from Entomophthora muscae, assembly GCA_014839935.2. NCBI lineage: Eukaryota > Fungi > Entomophthoromycota > Entomophthoromycetes > Entomophthorales > Entomophthoraceae > Entomophthora > Entomophthora muscae. The sequence goes on from QTSX02002964.1 coordinate 117,013, forward strand.
CGTTTACCTTGCAGCCCTGGATGAATATTCCCTACTAGATGAGGCTAGAGAGAGGCGCGGAAATAAAGAAGACATAAAGACAAAAATGTGAATAGAACTTAATTTTATTGGTAGAATAGGAAATGTATTATATAGTGGTTAGGAATACCACAAAACACTACCAGGACGGTAGGATCACTTGCCACAAGCATGAGTGGGGCAAGTGAGTTGTGTAGAGTCAGGAAACTGAACAATCATATTTCCTGATGCAGATACCAGTTCATTTCAAGGGTTGAAAGCAAAAGCAAGAGCTTTGTCTTTGAAATGACCCACCAAAGGCAAAATTAAAACATGGTGAATGCTGTTATTCACAACATTACCCCCTCTAGATTGGCTTTGGGGGTGATACTTGCGGAGGAACTTGGCGTGTACGCAAGAAAAAGGACAACCACTGGAGAGGAGCTTTTTAGTGTACTCAGATCCTTGCTTGAAAGTCACCTCTAAAGGACCAATCCACAGGGAGTCCAGCTTATGCGCGCGCCCACCCACACGGTGTTGGTAGTACAAGACATGGTAACCAACATCAAACTCAGGCAAGGGGGAGCGCCCAGCGTTGTCAGGAGAGAGCTTGAGCACCTTAGTCTTATATGCAGAAGTGTAGGCAGTGGCCTGTATATCAATGATGTGGTTGACTAAGTCTTTGATGTGGTTGTCAGGGTTCATGGCCTTATAAGAGGAGAGTAGAGGAACCCCCAAGAGCAACGGAGTGGTGGCTTCACGCCCATACAACATGGCAAAGGGGGAGTACCCTATGATCTGATGCCTGCTCAGACAATAGGCAAAGAGTGCAGCAGGTAAGTATAGATCCCAATTGGCAGCATCAGAGTAGGTGAGTTTTCTCATGATAGAAACTAGTGTCAAGTTGGCACGCTCAACTGCCCCATTAGTGGAAGGATTATAGGGGGCAGAGAAAGACTGGTGAGTTCCTAGAGCTTCAACAACAGAGGTTACAAGTTTGGCATTGAAGTTGGTTCCGTTGTCTGATAACAGCACTTGAGGGCAGCCATGGCGGTAGAAAACATACTGCAGCAGGAAGGCAGCAGTAGTCTTAGCAGTGATGTCCTTAGTAGAGCGAGCTTCTACCCACTTGCTGAAGTGATCAACGGCAATCAGAATAAAGCGGGATCTGGAGCACAAACAGGGGGGAGGGCCTACAGCATCAATGCTAACCATATGAAAAGCGTGTTGAGGGGGGAACCAATTTGAATTTGTGAGAAGCAGCTTGGGGCCTCTGGAGTTGGCAGTCATGGCAACTAGCTATGACATCTGGGATCAACATGCAAAGATTCTCCTAGAAGTAATTCTTCTGAAGCCAGTCAAAGGTCTTAGCAATGCCTCTATGGCCAGTTTCTTTGTGAGCTTGCGACACTAAGGAGAGGCAAAGACTGGGGCACACGTATGGCAGGTATTGACCCTGCACCTTCTTGAAGAGTTGGTTATTGCGTATGAGGGTGTCTTCAGACAATTTGGCCAGGGCAAGTTGAACCTCTTCTGTCTCACTTTCCCAGGAAGAAGGGTAGTCAATTAGCTCATACAGGCGGTCTGCCTCAGCAGGATGTAGAGCAAGGATGGGCATTCAAGACAACCCATCAGTGTTCTGATGTTGAATCCCAGGGCAATGGAGCACAGTGAAGTTGTAACCTTGCAGGTGGAGGGCCCATCTTGCTAAGCGTCCTTCAGGCTCCTTAAGTTGTTGTAACCATTTGAGCAAAGCGTGGTCAGTGACAACAGTGAAATGGGTACCATACACGTAGTGACGGAATTGTTTGACTGCATGCAGCACAGCAAGGCACTCCTTCTCTGTAACACAATAATTATTTTCATGCTTATTTAGCACACAGGAAGTATAGACTACAGGGTGGTCTACACCTTCATTGTTGATCTGAGCCAAGATAGCCCCAATAGCAAGGTCACTAGCATCAGTGTACAAGATAATTCCTTATTGTAATTGGGGTACACTAAAATGGATGTTTCTTTGAGTTTCTGCTTTAGAGTCTCAAAGGCTTGCTGTTGGCTGGCGGTCCATTAGAAAGAGACATTATGCAACAGTTGGACCAGAGGTTTGCTAGTATCAGCAAAATTAGTAATTAATTGTCTATAGTAACCCATCATGCCCAGAAAGACCTGTACTTCTTGTAGGTTGGTGGGCAGAAGCATTTTGTCAATGGCTTCAACCTTCTTGGTCATTTGACAAATGCCCGTTTGGGTTACTTCATGGCCCAGGAATTCAAGGCATTCTTTGAAGAAAGCACACTTAGAGGGCTTTAACTTGAGGCCAGCTTCTTGGATCTTTATGAACACCTCTTTAAGATGGGCTAGGTGATCAGTGAAAGTTGCTCTGAAGACTGTTATATCATCTAGATAGACTAAGACACATGACAACTTCAAGTCACGCAGGATGGAATCCATGGCCATCTGGAAAGTTGCCAGGGCATTACAGAGCCCTTGTGGCATGCAAGTAGGCTCAAAAAATCCTTCTGATGTGATGAGTGCAGCCTTCTTAAGGTCTTCAAGAGAGAGGTCAACTTGTCAGTAGCCAGACGCCAAATTCATGGCAGAGAAAAACTTAGAACCTCCAAGGCGTCAAAGGGCGTCATCAATGCGTGGTAAGGGATAGGAATATTTCTTGGTTAGAGAATTCAACCTTCAATAGTCCATCACAATCCGGTGGTCCCCATCCTTTTTCTTTAAGATTAGCAGAGGAGAAGCCCAGTGACTTTGAGAGGGAGCTAGCAGTCCAGCATCAAGCAGTTGTTTGAGCTCCTTAGAAACCTGCACATCTTCCACTTGGCTGCGGCAATATGGCCTGCACAAAAGGGGGGAGCATCTCCTGTGTCAATCTGATGAATCACACCTTTGACCAGCCCATAATCAGTGCTATCTTTAGCAAAAATTTCTAAGAATTAGTCTAGTAAATCAAGCACCTCTTTCTGTTGAACCAGGGACAACTGAGAGAAGTCTTGGGCAGTAAACAGAGATAGGACTTGAGGCTCGTCTTTGGGTAGGTTAAAGTCTTGAAACGTTCCAAAAGGGTGAAGGGACAAGACGTCAGGGCATTTAACAACTTTCTGTAACCAACAACCTGTCCTCTGGATACAGTCATAGGAAGCGCAGTAAGGTTGGCAACTAGTAATTGAACGGGATCCTTGTGGGAGACGTCCAGAATTCCAGGACAAAGGTAAGGCTTGTTACGCCCCAGCAAAGGAGGGGAGTACAGCTCTAAGAAAGTCTGTTCAGGTAGTTTTTATGATATCTGAGAGTCTATAATGGCCTGAAAACCTGGATGGATGATGACAGCAGACGTGGCCATGAGAGGAATTCCCTCAGTTGCAGGACAAGCCATGGGAGGACACTTTATGTTGGTGGAATGGGTTTGGTATTTTAGGGTAAATACCCCAGTGGGGTACTCCAGTGTACATGTCTTCAAACGTTTACCAGGAACTTTGATTGGCTCCTCAAAGATCAGAGGGACTTTGTATCCTAGGATAAAAAGATAACCATCCTTTAGGTTGATGATCCCATTATATTCCCAAAGGAACTGGGTACCAACCAAAAGGTCGTGGCTCTCATTTTCTAGAACAACAGCTGGCGCAGCCAACATGAGTTTACCAAATTGCATTGACAAGGCGGAGTACACACCAATGGCGCAAGTCATAGAGAGACCAGCGGTGCCATAGGATTGATGGTAGTTGAGGTCAGGGGCCAGCTTAAGTTTCTTCACCAGTTTAGAAGAAACAACGTTGACAGGAGAACCAGTGTCCAGGACAGCTTTGATTTTTACTTTCTGGATAGATATCTCTACTTGGGTGGTGGTGCGTCCAAAGGGTGGCAGAACAGCCAAGATATCCTGTGCCTCAGCTAGTTCCTTATCCCATTTCTCAATAATGCATTGTAGTCCCTAAACTCCTTATATACAGTCTGGAGAGGGAGTGAGACAGATACATTCTTGAAAACAGCGTCTGCACTTCAGCAGCTTTCTCTGATGATTCCACTAATGCAGGGGACCATTTTGCCTGAGTAAGGTAGGGGCAGGAGACAACTGCTTTGGCCTCAGACAAGGGCTTGGTGGTAGTTGTAGTCTTCCCAGATTGTAGCTTGTAGGGAACTGCAATAGTCTCTGGGACAGCAAGAACAGAATACCTGTATGCATCAGGGTCTTCAACATCAGATTTATCCACATCAGAATCATCAGAAATGTCATGGAAAAAAAGGAGGATAGGAGGAGTCTCATTATCAGCAGGCTCAGATTCAGTAGCAGGCAGAGGTATAGAAGGAGACTGGGAAGAATTGCCAACCAAGAGAGTCTCCACCTCTAGGTTGACTGTTCTTTTCCCGACTGATCCTTGGGATCAGCTCCTTCAACCCGCAGATTGGTGCAGACACAAGAGTGGTGACCTATCTGACCGCAGTTGTGGCAACCCTGACGTCAAGGAGGATTTTGTGAGTTCATAGTGAGGATACAAGGGCCGCAAGAAGAAGAGCCAGAGTTGGAAGCGGCACAACTCTCTTGAACAACTGCCCCAGAATGAGTGAGATGGATATCCTGTAGCAGTGTCTTTATACTTTTCATGGAGGACAGCATAGCCTTGTGGGCCTTGAAATGAAGACACAGGATTGATTCACCTTGAGGGCCTGGGCGCAGGCCATATACACTTCATGTGCTGTCAATTGTCTGCTTGTTATTAATTGTTGTCCCTCCATGTAAAATCTATCTGAAAATTCAGCTAACATCTCTTTGGGCTTGAAATATATGTGCATGAAGGCATACTTTTTCACCTCCAGGCTAAGATCACCACCAAATTTGTCAATCAGGAGCTATTTCATGTCTTTCCAGGTCTCAATGATGGGTAGCTCTGGCACAACTACTTCTTGACAGGTTGGGTGTAGACAGGTTAGAATGTGTTCCTTCTTAACCTCATCTGATGCTTGCCTCATGGCAGTTTCATAAATAGTTTAGAAAGCTGCAATAGTTGAGGTTTTGGGATCAAAGACTTGCTTAAAAGTAGGTTTGAATTGTGCCTCAGGAGCTGGACCACCATTGCTGCTATTGAGTACATTTATGCGTGGGGAGAACTCAGCTTCAGATTTGGAGTGGGGTTGTCTAGCCCATAGTTGCCAAACACTTTCTTCAAGGGTCGTCAGAGTCTCAGTAGTTCTGGCACCCATAGTGTTGGCTAGAGTGGTCTGTCGTTCAGTAACATCTAGGCGCTGTCCTTGGGTAGTGACAACAATGGAGAGCTCAGCCAGCCGCAAAGTAAGGGATGGCCCCACTGACAGACAGGGGGCAAATCTGTTGTTTACCAAATTGATCAGCTCACTCATCTCCTGCACGTCCCTGTCCAACACAGTCTGGTCTTGTTTCAAATGTTCCACCTCATTAGCTAGGGCAATCAACTCTCTAGCACAGTGGATTTGAGGAGCCCCCACCAAACCAGGACAACAGCCATCTTCCTTGTTAACCCCAAGTGGGCTAGCAGCAAACATCACTACCTCACGTAAAGCAGCAACTTCTTGCTGTAGTTCAGCAACCCTAGCAGTCAGCACAAGAACCTGGGGGTCAGGATGAGGCATTTCAGTAGGACGTCCTTGGATACAAGTGGAAGCGTGTAATTCCCAAATGGCCTCCCAGATCCTCTGTTCCCTGTCCACCAGATCATCAGCAGGAGGAGAAGGCGGAACATCAGGTTTGGGAGAAGACAGCTCATTCACCTGACTCTGAAGTTTGGCTATAGCAGCAGCAGTGGTAGCTCTCTCTTGATCAAATTCTGCACTGAGCTCATTTAGACCTTGGGCAGCAAGGTCAGCTACCTGTTGCAATTGCTCAAAGGAATAGACACTAAATGCATTGAGCTGTTGCACTAGGTGTTCAAAGTTGGAGATATAAGAGTTTAGGGTGGTGTCTACTTGAGTGCGCCAGAGTTGTTCTAACTGGTGAAACTCATGTAGCCGCTCCCTAACGTACTCAGGGATAGACTGGCGCATTTGATCAATAAAATTGACTAAAAATATTTGAGAGGTGACCAAATCACGCCAATTGTCAGATACCAGGGAGAACAGGGAATGAATCCATTGTTGGTAGGCGGCAAACTGGTCCCAATGATGGGTAACAGCTGCTTGTAGAGACGAGATCTCTTGAATGTGAAGTCCCAACACCATCTGGTGATGGTCCAAGGTGGGCTGTAAAAAGGATGACAGCAGGTGTTCAGTGGAGCCAGCCGCTGAGAGGAGATGTTGTGAAAACTGAGGGGCCACAATTAACTCATAGTATTTGGCACGGCTAAACTGTAGCTGAAGGCAAGGGATGGCCCCGTCCCAAGCTATCCCCAAGGCTACCGCCATAACTTGCTCTAAGTCAAAGGTACCCATGGGGTAAGCAACTAGGCAGGGACCATTCCCAAGATTCAGTACAGTAGGGACAATAGGCGGGTTGGCAATGTCTTCCTTAATAGGAGGGCTGGTAATTTCAGGCAAGGTCAACTCCCAAATAGGCGGAGGCAAGGGACCTGAAAACGTAGATACAAAAGGGGTAACCAAGGGGCTTACAGCCCCTGTAGTGAGCACCATTTTTGTCGTGTTCTGAGGCGCAGCATAGATACACAACAGGGAATCCTAACCTTAGGATTGGATTTGTACTAAGTCTTGGTTAGATGACAGGGAAGGCAAATGTGTTTACCTTGCAGCCCTGGATGAATATTCTCTATTGGGCGTGGCTAGAGAGAGGCGCAGAAGTACAGAAGACACAAAGACAAAAATGTGAATAGAACTTAATTTTATTGGTAGAATAGGAAATGTATTATATAGTGGTTAGGAATACCACAAAACACTACCAGGACAGTAGGATCACTTGCCACAAGCATGAGTGGGGCGAGTGAGTTGTGTAGAGTCAGGAAACCAAACAATCATATTTCCTGATGCAGAAACCAGTTCATTTCAAGGGTTGAAAGTGAGAGATTTGTCTTTAAAATGGCCCACCAAAGGCGAAATCAAAACATGGTGAATGCTGTTATTCACGACAGTAACCCTGGCTCTTTTAGTACAATGGCAGCAAACCAGTCTTTCTGTTGACCAGTGAGTTGATTTGCCATGTGAAGAGCCTTTTGGTTGTTGGTGGTAAAGCAGGCTGGCTCTGCTTTGAACAAGGTGTGCAAGAAGGAAATTAGGGTAAATATTGCTTGTTTCTCAGAGGAATGGATTATGGATTTAGAAAGAGGATTGAGGATCACATTCTGAGCCTGGTGGGTACTGGTGGGTTGTGTGGCCTCTCCTCTAGATTGGAGAGCCAGAAAGCAGCAAAGACAAGTATAGTATACAAGTAGGAGGGAAATCAGAAATGTAAGGCATATCAAGGTAAGATATCCAAACATTGTTGAGCCTGAGACCGTTGGTGTAAGCCCCAGTGGTGGTGCTATCATACTGTAAAGCCCCAGAAAATGAAGGAGTATTTAGCAAGGTGGGGTACCAAGTTGGTAACTTAGAACCCTGTGAGCGCCGTCACAATGGGGTAGAGTGTCATCATTCATCTAAAGACCTTGGTGTGTATGTTAAATATTCTGAAATTACCGGCAAAGTACGTAAGCACATAGAATATGAAGGTGTATATTGCTAAGTGCTGGGTGGAGCGGGGCAACACCAGCGTGGGCCAGGAGTACGTCTTGGAGGAGTTTAGCTGTGCAGGCTCCTCATAGAAGTGCTTGTTAGGCGGTTTATTGTATGGCCCATGCTGGTGGGTGTATTGGTGGCCCCCAATCCCAAGGCAAGCTGTGAGGACAGCTGAGAAGATCAAGTGGTTCATCTTCTGGTCCTGGGAAAGGGCAGACAAAGCTTAGTGTCTTAACTTTCTGTAGAGTAAAAGTTCTGGTTTTGATTTATGTGATACTATTGAGGGGTAATTTCACTCAATGATAGCACAAACTACCATCAAGCGATTGAGATTTATTATATACTATCATCCTTAGTGGGGCATGAATAGTACAAAGCATTGGATAGGGAACCCCAAACTCATGGTGTTGTCTTGGATTCCCATTTAGGATTGGGATGGGAGTGGTTTGGCAGGCAATGAATTGTTATCCTTGGCATTGCATGGAATTAGAGCATCTTCAGGCACATTTATGCATTTCAATTTAACCTTTGCAGTTGATGCATTAATTGTAATTCTGGGCTGCTTGTCAACCCCCTCCAAATTTGGTAGATTCCAAATTTGGGCAGCAGTTCCCCCTCCATTTGGGTTTGGGTAAATTGCCTTTTTGGGTTTCCCCTTTTGGAAATTTCCCCATTTGGCGGACTGGGTGGGGGACTGGCTGGCAGTGGTGGGCAGGTGCGCGGGCAAGCCACCAGGCTTGGCGTGCAGCCAGCGGGCGCCTGGCAGTCAGGCGTGCGGCCTGCAGACGGGGTATAAAACCTGTCCAAATTAAAACTTTTTTTTAATTTTTATTTTCTGCCTTGGCTTCCAGCAGCAGTTTCCACAATAAGGGGGAACTGCTGCCATTTTTTATTCTGCTTTTTACAATTAACTGTACACAAAATATTATTCTGAGCCACAGTGTTGTCAGGAATATTCTTGACAGGTGGTCATCCAGTTCACAAAGTTGATCCTTAATATACCCAGGGAGCAAGGAGCAAAGAGAGTTCAACAACGCGGTCAGGTATCTCTGAGAGGCCAGTAAATCATGTTGATTATCTGAAATGCAAGAAACAGACTATATGACCCTTCTTGATAGGCCATATTCTGAGCGTGGTTGTTGGAAACAGCGGTGGCCACAGCAGTCAAGAGTTGGTTCTGCGACCCCAATGCTAACTGATGGTGAACCAGCGCAGGTTGGATAAACTGATTAACTAACACGCCAATACTTTCCATTGATTCCATCAGCGCAGGGGGAGATCAAAATCCAAGAGGAAGGAATACAGGTCTTCAGAAGCATACCCAGGACAGAGACTAGGGATAGTGTGCATTGCCACAGTGCCTGTGTGGAGAAAAGAGCGGGCAGTGGCACAAGCTTGCTTGTAATTGAGTGAGAAAGCTTGAAGGGGGCCCAAGAGGGCCTGGGGGACAGCACCATTACCATAGGAGTGGAGAGTGCATTGGTGATATCTTCTTCTAGAGGGGGACTAGAAACTTTAGGTTGCTTGGGTACTTCAGAAACAAAGGGGGAAAGACCAGAGAATGCACATGGGAAAGGGGTAACCAAGGGGCTTGCAGCCCCTGTAGTGAGCACCATTTTGTTGTGTTTGGCTCCTGGGGACAACATCCAGGAGGACACAGCAGAAAATCTTTATAACAAAATATTTGAGGTTCAAAGCTAGCCTTGGGTTAGCCTTCAGGACAAAATTATGGGCATGTACCTTAATTTTCTGGAATACAAGATGAGGACTTGCTTTTGTGTCATGGCCTGCCATGACATGGTAGCTTTAAAAAGCCACGTTTTAAAAGCTTGATTTGATAAAGCTAAATCTTTCCTCCAGAAAGCTACCTTGATGATCTCCCTAGGTACCCTAGAAAAAAGTTATGGTGATTTAAAGAGCCGAGTTCAAAACCCATGTCAACATGTCCCAAAATGGTTGCAAGATTGGATTTCAGATCAAGACAAGCAACAATTAGTGAGCAGGCAAATCCAATCATATCTCAGCTTCCAGTGATCAGTTTTGGACGTTCCTACGCTCAAATGAAAGCTTCAGATCAGGAAAATACATCCAAAGTATTTTTAGATGATCAACTGAGGCAAAGCAAGAAATTCAAATCTGGTCAAAGGAATATGATTATAATTAGTCAGCTGATGTCTCAAACTTTTAGCATGATCCCCCAGATAGAGAGACAAGGACCTTCAGGAATAATCTGGAAGAATCTCAAAGACCAATTTAAATGGTATAAGAAGAAACTAGTTCCTTTTTTCCCCATTTTGATCATTCTTGGTCTGAATAATAAATAAAAGACTTCTCTTAGACTATAGTTTAAATGGATCAGAGTTGGGAGCCCTTAGGCCCTGAAATTTTGGCAAAAGGAAGGGAAAAATCTTGAAGATTATTAAAGCCAACTCAAATGTGGATAAACTTGTCTTTATTAGGAGAAATAATTCTAATTAAATAGTAGACCAAGAGCGTTGATCATTTGCTAGGTAGACAGTGTGGCTGAGGGGGTCACGTTGGGATGAAGTCATACCAGGATCAGACAAGGGAAGGTATGGTATTCCGGAATGGGTGGATATTGGCACAGAACCTTTTAAAGAAAGCAAGGAACTCCCAAATTTGAAAGAAAAACCAGTAAAATATTTGCAGTTATCATTATTTGTAGGCCATATCAAAGTAGCATTAATACACAATTTATGACAGTAGTTCTTGTACTAAGGCTTTAAGGGGTACTCTGTGAAGTGGACAGGACCAAAGGGAGCACCTGGCAGGCAGTACGTAGCTGGCAGGCTGGCAGGGGGGTCAGATGATCTTCAAGTTAACTGGCAGATGACAAGAATAAAATACAGCAATAATTGGGGAAACCAATATCTCATAACCTTTATTTAAAAATGATGATGGGGATTGATCTTAGCCTGTCAGGTATTTATACCACACTGCCAGGCTTTACTACCTGGTTGGGTTTTCTGGGCTTGGGCAGGCTGGCATTGGGGGTCTTAGATGGCAGTGTGGCGCTTGGCACTGGTGGTTTGCCACTAGCCGCTTTGGGATGAGAAGACTTTGAATCCTGTTTTTTGATTTGGGTATTGGGTGCCTCTTCAGGTTCAGTGTCTCCCCTGGAACTTTGGGGGAGTTTGGAATAATTCTCATTGAGAGACTTGTGCATTTCACTGAGCAAACGGCTGGTGTCAGGCGTTGGCACCTCAGGGAAATTCCCAGCATCTTGCACTGGCGGTTTGCTTGCAGAATCCTGCGGGACAACTAAGGGTTTGGGTCCTGGAGGGCTGGCAGCAACTTATCAATCAGTAGTGGGTTATTGGGTTCCCAGCCTATGGGTCTGGCAGTCCGCAAAGGGTTTTGTCTAGGGTTCAACTCTGGTTCCGTATTTTGAGATTTGGGAGCATCTAAATTGTCATTCCTGATACAGTGGGATTGAAGGACAGGTCTAGGTGTCAGTTGAAGGACTTAGTACTGTACCAGTCAGATACCAGACAGGTAGTTGGTAGTATAGAAGTGGTCAACCTGGAGAACAACAAAGGGTTTAGAGTAGTGGCAGTATGTCAGGGATCCACTCTTGGGCAGCTGGCCCACTGGTTTTGGGGGTAACTTGGGCTAAGTTTTTCCGGGCAGGCCCGCCATAAGAGAGGAGCTAACTTTATAAGGTAAGAAGCAGACTTCCCCACCCAAGACCACAGGCTGGTGGCCAGAACAATGGTGTCCACCACCCCCGTGAGAGTGATGTACACTATTCCAAAAAGCTTACTGGTATGGTTGGTTGGGAGGTCATAGGAGGAGGCTGGCATTGGTTTGTGTGTTACAGGCGGTGTCAGGGCCCAAGGGCTCCCAACTCTGATCCATTTAAACTATAGTCTAAGAGAAGTCTTTTATTTATTATTCAGACCAAGAATGATCACAATGAGGAAAGGGGGAACTAGGTTCTTTTTATACCATTTACATTGGTCTTTGAGATTCTTCCAGATTATTCCTGAAGGTCCTTGTCTCTCTATCTGGAGGGTCATGCTAAAAGTTTGAAACATCAGCTGACTAATTCTAGTCATATTCTTTTGTTCAGATTTGAGCTTTGCGGTTTGCCTTAGTTGGTCATCTAAAAATACTTTGGATGTATTCTCCTGATCTGAGGCCTTTAATTTGAGCGTAGAAATGTCCAAAACTGATAACTGGAAGCTGAAATATTTTAGATTTTCCTGCTCACTAATTGTTGCTTGTCTTGATCTGAAATCCAATCTTGCAACCATTTTGGGACATGTTGACAGGGGTTTTGAACTCAGCTCTTTAAATTGCCATAACTTTTGATCTAGGGTACCTAGGGAGATCATCAAGGTAGCTTTCTGGCGGCAAGAAGTAGCTTAATTGATCCAAGCTTTTAAAACGTGGTTTTTTAAAGCTACTATGTCATAGCGGGCCATGACAGGCGGTTCCATATAGGTGTTGTAGGCCAGGAGATAGTTGAATTTTCCGCTAAATAGTTTGGGAGTAGAGAATATTGACAGGCCTTGGCAGTTGTATCTGATGGCAGATTGGATGCGGGCTAATGTTTCAAGTTTGATAATCTTCTCTGGTGTATAATCTTTATATTCAGGCTTTAATGGATATTTGGTAAAATGAACGGGCCCAAAGGGGACACCAGGTGGAAGGAAAACTGCAGGCAGAGGGGCAGGAGGGCCAGGAGATCTTGAAATGAACTGATAGACAACAAATACAAAATATGACAGTAGCTGTATAAGCCAAAGTAACATAACCTTTATTCAAAAATGGCAATAAGTTTGGAGTGTGGGGTCCTTGGGTCTATATAGCACCCCATCTCCAAACTTAACATTTTTCATGGGGGGTCATCAGGGCATTGGGAAAGGCAGGGCCAGGGGAATTGGGTACTTGGGTCTAAAAGCAGCAAAATGGCGCTTGGCCCGGGAGTTCTTTCATTGGTCAAGACTCCCAATTTAGCTACCTGATTATCTTACTCTAGTGTTGTGGTCATGGGGCCGGGTTGCAGGCCAGTGCCTCTTCCTTGAGTTGGCTCTTGATTGGTTCTGATGTAGACTTCAAACTCATGAAGCTAATAGTTGTTGCCTGGTTGCCTCCATTAGGTGTGTGATTGGCACTCCACTTAGTGCAATAATTTCCTTGGCTTAATCTGTTTCACTGGATGGGCATCATCTTCAGCGTCAGCTTGCGGGGGCTTGACCCCAGAAAAATGCAGACAGGCGGTCCATAGGCATGGCAGCCCGGGGGAATCCAGGTTCCAGGTTCAATTCCCGCTCTTGGGCCTGAGGTTCCAGAGGAGGAGAATTGTCAATCCTGACATCATCCCCTTCTTTCCCTGAGCTCCCTCACAATTCTTCTTGTTCAGGTAGAGTTGGATGGCTTCTTGGGCATTAGTCAGGTTACTCAGCCGCTCCCAAGTACTTTCTTCTAGTGGGTATCCTTTCCACTTGATGTAGTACTGGGGTTTTTGGTAGTGGGTTTGGTTGCCGTGTACGTATTCAACTTCATATTCCTCACTGTGGTTTGTTTAGATGGGTGGGGGGGCTGTCTTAATCCTTTTGTGGGGAAGCAAATTTCCCATTCTTTTTGAACAACAGGGAGTGGTGGAACACATCATGGATCTTCCAGGAGGGGGGAAGGTCAGCTTGAAGGCAACTTCACCAACTAGTTTGGTGATTTTGTGGGGGCCGCTTCTCCTGTGAGCTAGTTTCCTACTAGGTACGTGTAGGGGTATATTCCGGGAGTCTAGGTATACTTTGTCTCCAACTTTTAAGGGTTGGCCCAGGGTTTGTTTGCAATCAGCAAAGGCTTTGTATGTCTGCACTGCGCGGTTCAGGTTGGTCAAGCATGTTTTTTGTGTGTCGTGAATCTGTTTAATCCAGGAGCGCCCAGTGGTGTTTGATTCCTTTTTGCCAATCTGAGGGTCCCAGGTAGGGTCAAATCCATAGTTGGCTTTGAATGGGGACATTCCTGTGGAAGCGTGGTCCTTGCTGTTGTATGAAAACTGGGCCATGGGAAGCATCTTTGCCCAGTTGTCTTGGTCAGTGTTGGCATAGCATTAGAGGTATTGTTCCAGGATCTGGTTCACTTGCTAAGTTTGGCCGTCTGTCTGTGGGTGGTAGGAGGTCAATATACATCTCTTGATTCTTAAGTCTTTCATCACTTGCGTCCAGTAGTTTGACGTGAATTGGGGTCCTCTATCTGTGATGATTTCCTCAGGTGTCCTGTGTTGCGTGAGGGTGCAGTCGTGGAAGTGTTGGGCTGTTTCTGCTGCTGTGCAATTGGTGGTGGTTGGTACAAAGTATGCCATTTTGGTGAAGCGGTCTACCATGTCTAGGATTGCATTATACAAGAGGGATGCGGCAGTTTCACAATATAGTCCATGGAGACAGATCTCCAAGGCCCGTGGGTATATCCGAGGGTCTTAGGAGTCCTTCAGGTTTGTTTCTGCAAGTTTTGGTCTGTCCACAGGTCTCACACCCCTTCAGGTATGCAATCACGTCTTGATCCATTTTTGATCAGGCAAAGTTCCTTCTTATGCTTTGGAGGGTCTTGAGCCTACCTGGGTGTCCGGCCACCTTTGAGTTGTGGTAGTCTCTCAAAACGTTGATTCTGATGTCCCCTTCTGGTACAAAGATTTGGTTGTGGAGCATTAGCGTGGTTCCCTTCAATGAGTAGCCCTTTTGGTAGTGGGCGCTATCCAAGGATTTGGAGAGGTCTGTAATCAGGGTCTTGGTCAACTCGTTTAATGCTTGGGCCCTTAGTACTTCTGGTTTGCTGGCTCTGATTTTCATCAATCCCAGGTGGATGCCTAGGCTAGTTGGGTCCAAGAATACTTGAGTGTTTTGGTTGCAGGTTTCTAGGTGGGTGGGTGCCAGGTCAGTTCTTCTACTTAGGGCATTGGGTACCACGTTCACCTTCCCTAGTTTGTAGTCTATAGTCAGGGTGTAGTCAGCCAGCTCTAGGGCCCATCTTGCTTATTGTTGGTTAAGCTGGAGTGGTTTGAAGAAGTAGACCAAGTTCTTGTGGTCTGTCAGGACTTTCACTGGGTGTTCAGCGCCACACAGGTATTGGCGCCAATGTTTCAGGGTCTTCATTATGGCTATCATCTCCTTGTCATATATTGGGTAGTTTCCTTCTGCAGGTAGCATTTTCTTGGAGTAATATGCTACAGGATGTAGCATACCATCCCCTCCTTCCTGAAGAAGGACCCCTCCCACCGCAAAATCAGACATGTCAGTTTCCAGGACAAAAGTTTGGAGGGATCTGGCATGGCCAGGACGGGAGTGGAGGTGAAGGCGAGTTTCAAGGTCTCAAAAGAGGTAGTACACTCCAGAGTCCAGGCAAAGGTGACCTTGTCAGAGCATAGGTGGGTCAGGGGCAGGGTGATGTGAGAAAATTTTTGGATGAAATCCCTGCAATAATTTGCCAGGCCTAAAAAACTTCTCACATCCTTCCTGCACTTGGGTACTGACCAGGCTGTGATTGCTTCTACTTTGTCCTGTGCCATTGTGAAGCCATCAGTATTTACAACATATCCCAGGAATTCTACCTCAGACTGAAAAAATTTGCACTTCTTGAGCTTAGCATGTAGATTGGCATGGGAGAGTTTCTCCAATATGAGGTCCAGATGGTGCAAGTGTTCCTTGTGAGACTTGCTGTAGATGAGGATGTTGTCCAGATATGCCACACAAAAGCGGTCAAGGTATTCCCCTAGGACGGTGTTAATCATCCTTTGGAAGGTGCTAGGGGCATTGCAGAGACCAAAAGGCATCACTAGTGTCGTAAATTGTGCTATTAATGCTATTTTGATTTGGCCTTCAAATATTGATAGTTGCAAAGATTTGACTGGTTTTGCCTTCAAGTTCGGAAATTCCTTGCCTTCTGCAATTGGGTCTGGTTCAATATCTACCCATTCCGGATTATTGTACCTGTCTGTGGTTGATCCTGGTATGACCTCATCCCAGCGTGACCCTCTCAGCCACTCTGTCTTCCTATTGAGTGATCACCGTCCTTGGTATACTATTTAAAGTAGAATCTTCATTCACAATAAAGTTTAACTTTATCCACATTTGTGTTGGCTTTTATAATCTTCAAGCTTTTCCTGTCCTTTCTGCCAAAAGGGCTTCTACACCTTGTTTTCCAGGAAATTAAGGTATGTGCCCTTAATTTTGCCCTGAAGGCTAACCCAAGGCTAGCTTCAAACCTCAAACTTTTGTAATAAAGATTTCCTGCTGTGTCCTCCAGGATGTCTTCCCCTGGAGCCAAACACAGCAAAATGGTGTTCACTACAGGGGCTGCAAGCCCCTTGGTTACCCCGTTCCCATGCACATTCTCTGGTCTCTCTCCCTTTGTTTCAAAAGTACCAGATCAACCAAAAGTTTCTAGAACCCCTCTAGAAGAAGACATCACCAATGCTCCTGCAAATCCTATGGTATTGGTTCTGTCTCCCAGGACCTTGTGGGCCCCTTCCTGCTTTCTCCCTCAACTATGAGCAAGCTTGTGCTGCCGCCCCCTCCCTTCTTCATTCTGGCACAGTAGCCATGCACCCTATCCCTGGCTTCTGTCCCGGGTACGCCTCCAAAGACCTGTACTCCTTCCTTTTGGACTTTGGTCTCCCCACCACGTTGATGGAATCCATAGATACTATTGGTGTGTTGGTCAATCAGTTCATCCAACCCGCCCTGGTTCACCATCAACTCACCTTGGGGTCCCAAAATCAACTGTTAGATGCTGTAGCCTCCGCCTCCTCAAACAATCACACTCAAAATATGGCCTATCAAGAATGGTCACACAGTCTCTTTGCTTGTATTTCTGACAACCAGCGCAATTTGTTGGCGTCACAGAAGTATTTAACCGCCTCCCTGAACTCCCTTTGTTCCTTGCTCCCTGGATACATAAAGGATCAACTATGCAAATTGGATGAACATCAGGCAGCCTGGCGTGAGCAAATTGAGGCTTTTCTGTTAAACCATTAGCAGGACTTTGAGACTCTGGTTAGTGAACTCAATCAATTCAGAGAACATCTCAACTTGCAACTTGAATTGATAGGAGCTCATGTCAATACTTGGGGCTGACACCTGCAGCATCAATACAGTCCAGATAAGGCTTCACTAGACAACACTCTCTACCAGGTGCAAAATTATGTGGATGACAGGGTAGCCTCTAATGAGGTGACTCCTCCCGCTCCTCCTGTTGGACCCCATCTGATTTTGAAATCAAGTATGGGAGGCAATTGCCAAACTCAAGGCCACCACTTGGCGTTAAGCTTCTGTGCAAAATCCCCCTCCAGTTGATCCAATACCTGGCCCTTGTATTGCCTCTCTCACTGATCAGGTGGCTACCTTATGAGGTGAAATCAAGTACTTTAGACAGTGCCTCTCTAATTCTGAAGGTTTGTTGTCTGAATCTGAAGATGAAGAAGAAGGTGAAGTTGTTAATACTCCCACTCATGACAATCATGGTTGTTGCTCTGGATTAGAAGGTCAACCCCAGGTCCACTGTGCGTGTGCTCTAGATCAACTTGTCAAAGTAACAAATGATGTAGCTGATAGGCAAGACACATTGGAAAGAGAGGTAAAACCTCTCCCACTTTACAGAGACCCTAAATGGACAAGTTGCCCCTTTGGTTGCTCAGACCACCTCCCTGGCTACTTGCGTCAATGGGATTGCTGGCACCCTGGCAGTACAACAAATCAAGATTGATGAATTTGGGACTGCTGCAGCCACTGCCCGAGATATTAGTGGGAAAAACAGCTCTGCCTTAGACACGTTAGAGGAAAGCCTTTGACTACTCTGGGCTAGACAACCTGCTGCTGAATCCAAGTTTGAGGGAAATCCTCATATCAATGTCCTCAACCCTGGTGAAAAAAGCCAGTCCTTGTCCTCCTCTATTGATCTGAACTATAAGCCAACCTTCAAACAGATATTTGATCCCAAAACCTCTACATTTGATGCTTTTGTGACCATTTAAAAAACTGCAATGCGTGGAGCTACAGACAAGCTCAAGAAGGAACACATCCATACCTGCCTCCATCCCCACTTGCCAGGAAGTCGTGGTCCCTGAGCTCCCGTCTATTGTCACTTGGGAGGACATGAAGCGTCTCCTTATTGAAGAGTTTGGAGGAGATCTCAGCTTGGAAGTCAAGAAAGATGCATTTATGCATATTGCTTTCAAACCCAAGGAAACCCTGGCTGAGTTTGCAGATTGTTTCTACATTGAAGGCCAGCAGTTAATTACTAGTTGACAGTTAACTCCCCAGGAAGCCTACACGGCTTGTTCAAATGCTTTGAAGGTGGCCCAACTTCTATGTCTACACTTTAAGGCACACAAGGCTTCACTCACTTCCATGAAGAGCATTAAGACGCTCTTGCAAGACATGCATTTGACACATAGAGGTACGGTGGTGCGTGAGAATAAAGCCAGTAATGCTGGGACTACCTCTTGTACGCCACACATTATGGCTCTGGGTAATAGTGGGCAGGCTAAGAGACAAGGCTGCTATAACTGTGGCCATATTGGATACCACTTGCGCACTTGCACAAATCCCCAGGTGAAAGGTTGCAATCCCAAGGAGCAGGTGGGAAAAGAGAGGTCAGCTTAGAGACAGAGACACCCTCTGCTGACCAATCTCCCCTGTCTCCACCTGATCCTCCTTCTGATGAGGAAACTCCCTCCTCTTCTGGCACAACTATCCTACATCTGTTTCACAATCTCTCCAGTGATTCAGATCCTGAAGATTCTGATAGTAAAGATTTGGATAGTTATGGCTATTCCGTCCTGACTATTCTGTAAACCATCTCTGTACCATACAAGCTTTGCTCTGGAAAGATTACCACCACGTCCCAAGTGCCTACAAGTGAACCTAGTCATAGTGGCTTGCCCTTACCTAGCCCAAGCCCACAAACCTCCTGTCTTGGTTAACTCTTCTGAGGAAGCAGCCAAGCTAGCTGAGGCTCTTTTCCACAACGTGACTGTATCTCTCCCACTACAGACTGTGTATAAGGAAATTCCTGTGTTACGGTGTATGCTGGCCAAATGGGAAAAAGAGCTAGAGGCTGCACAAGACGTGTTGGCAGTCCTGCCTCCCTTTGGGAAAGATACAACCTGCGTGGAAGTACCAATCCAAAAGGTTAAGATCAAAGGCATCTTGGACACAGGTTCCCCAGTCAATGTGGTATCTTCTAAATTAATGAAGAAACTTAAGTTGGCCCCTGACCTCAACTACACGCAGTTGTATGGCACAGCTGGCATGGCCAAAACTTGAGCCATTGGTGCCTACTCCGCTCTGCCCATGAGGTTTGGGAAACTCCTTATTGCTTTCCCGCTGTGGTCCTAGAGAACAAAAGCTATGACCTCTTGGTTGGTACTCAATTCCTCTGAGAATATAATGAAATTTTAAACTTACGAGATGGATACCTTTTGCTTTTTGGGATATGAGGTTCCTTTGATATTTGAGGAACCTCTGCGCCTTCCAGGAAAACGTCTTAAAACTTACGTGCTTGAGTACCCTACAGGTATCTTATCCCTCAAGTATAGGACTCACTCCTCCAACATGTGTACCCCTCCTCCTTCCTGCCCTGCAGAAGAAGGGGTACCCCTGCTAGCGCCAGTTGCTGTCACCATTCCCCTGGGCTCTCAAGTGGTGATTGATTCCCAGATTTCCTATGAGCTACCTGAAAAGTCCTTCTTGGAGCTTTACTCACCTAAATCCTTGAGTTTTACCAAGCTTCTCTGTGTCCTGAGATTCTAGACCAAACCCACAAAGAGCCTGTACAATTACTGCTTGCTAACCTGACAGCCCTGCTCATGAAAGTAACCAGAGGCCAGGTTGTAGGTCATGGTCGTGTACTTGGAGCATAACAAGTATCCTCCCTCTACCCCTTTGGAACTTTCAGTGATTTCAACCTACCTAAAGATGATCCTCAAGTTCTCTCCTTGTTCACTGCTGCTGATTTCCCCCAACTGCCTCCTGTTCAACAAAAAGACTTGTTGGACCTGCTTAATCAGTTCAGTGACATCTTTGCCTCTGGACCTACGGACTATGGCCTAGCCAAAGGAGTCATCCATCAGATTGATACTGGGGATGCGCCCCCTTTTTGCGCTAAACCATATTGCTGTAGTAGGGTGGAAGATGCTCAAGTGTCTAAAGAACTCAAGCAACTTCTGGACGCTGGGTTACTGGCTTCTTCCCAAAGTCCTTGGGCTTCCCTGTTACTGATCCTCAAGAAGAAAGATGGGGGAGACCACATTGTAATGGACTATCACCATCTGAACTTGCTCACTAAAAAAGATTCATAGCCCTTGCCCAGAATTGACAATGCTCTCAGACAGCTGGGTGGTTCCAAGTTTTTTTCTGCCATGGATCTAGCTTCAGGATACTGGCAGGTCAACTTATCCCCTGAGGACCAAGAAAAGGCTGCACTTATTACTTTAGAAGGCCTCTTTGAACCCACTCATATGCCCCAGGGACTCTGCAATGCCCCTGCCACCTCTCAACGGGCTATGGACTCCATCTTACAAGACCTAAAGCTCTCTTGTGTTCTCGTGTACTTTGATGATATCACTGTATTCAGCGCTAATTTTACCAATCACTTGGAACACCTCAAGGCTGTCTTCATCAAGATTCAAGAAGCTGGCTTGAAACTCAAACCCTCCAAGTGCTCCTTCTTCAAGGAACGTCTTGAGTTTCTAGGGCATGAAGTTGCTCAAACTGGAATCCGCTCCATGAACAATAAGGTGGAAGCCATTGGCAAGATGCTACCTCCCACAAATCTTTGAGAGGTACAAGTATTCCTTGGTATGATGGGCTACTACCAACAGTTCATCCCTTACTTTGCTGAACTGAGTGAACCCCTCATCTAACTGCTTTGCAACGTCCCCTTTGAATGTACTAATAGCCAACAACAAACATTTGAAGCCCTGAAGGCCAAGCTCAAGGAGGCTCCTGTCTTAGTCTATTCTGATTATGATAAAAAGTTCATCTTGTATACCAACACTAGTGGAGTAGCTGTGGGTGCTATCCTTTTGCCAAATCAACAATGAAGGTGTAGATTGACCTGTAGCCTACTCAGCAAGAGTCCTCAATAAGCACAAGAAGAATTACAGTGTCACTGAGAAGGAATGTCTGGCAGTGCTGCATGCAGTGAAACAGTTTTGGCATTACATCTATGGAACCCACTTCACAGTAGTCACCAATCACTCCTCCCTCAAATGGCTACAACAGCTAAAGGAACCTGAAGGTCAATTAGCGTGCTGGGCTCTACGTTTACAAGAGTATTATTTCAATGTGATACACTGTCCTGGGGCCCAACAGCAGAACACTGATGGCCTGTCAAGAATGCCAATCCTAGCTATCTACCCCGCTGACGCTGATCAATTATACAAGCTAATAGGGTATCCTGACTCTTGGACCACTGAAACAGAAGACATCTGCTTGGAACTACAGACCCTATCCAAGGAGACTCTAATTTGTGATAGGCAGTGTGGTAAAATAGCTATGAGCTATGAAGCTATTTACCAGCTTATATTGGCCAGACTAGGCTATAGGCCTTATCTTTTGTCCATATAGAGCTTTAGGCTTTATCTGTCAGCTATAGAAGGCTATGTGCCATACCTGTCGGCCATATGAGTCTATAAGCCTTATCTATTGGCCATAAGATGCTATAGGCATTTCCTGTTGTTGATACAAAGCTAAAGGCTTTGTCTGTTGGCCAGAAAAGTCTGAGGATTGAAGATGTCGTCCAGACTATTCAACATGTCACATCTGTTGCTCAGATGAATTAAAAGTGATCTGTTAAACTTTCTGCTCCATAATCTGTCCAGATTATGCCCAATTTGCCACAATTGCCTTTGTAACAACCAGTTGTCAACTGACGCTGATGATCTAACTTACAACCACTCTTGTCAGTTGTAATCTCCACATGAAACTGTAGCAACTAAATTGATTGATCATCAATATTCCATATTGTTGATCAACATTACAGTTGGCTATCATCTCACAAATGCCTATATAATCTTCACTTGACTTATGTAATAAATTAGAGACCTTTTATTGTAAACCAAATACTGTTGTTTCTCCTTTAACTTGGATAAGTTACTTGTCAACTGCCTTTGCAGAGGTGCAGACCTTGGGTCTGTACAGCCATGATAGCTCCTGTAAGCTACAAACAGATGTTGAGCTCGTGTTTTCAGCACTGTTAATATAGAGACACCTAGGAATCATAAGTCTGCTGTATGCCACTTATCAATTCTGAATCCTCTCTTTCCCCTTCCCCAGTATCCATTGTCTGTCTGGATTCCGACTGATTGACATACACCCATTCCTCCGCCAGCCCTGTTCTGACTCCGTTGTCTTGTTGCCAACCAGCAACTGAATTCTTCCCAAAGTATATATTGTCTATCTGGTATCCAACTGACTATTATACACCAACTCTGTATCCTGTCCTGTTGCTCTGTTGCCAACCAACACCTGAACCTTTTCTGCAGTTGTTAATACTATGATCTCCATATATTGACCATAGTTGGCAACTCCTCAGTTTTATGCTGGCAAGGCATATTCTGTTGTACTCCACCTTGCCTGGTGCTCACATACCCAAGTACTGCTTAAGCCCAATAACCTTTTAGAGCAGTCACCACAGGCAGCTCTTCAAAAAGGTTAACAATGCCTACCTACCCTAAATTTGCTCTAGCATGAGGATAGCCATCATCCTCCAAGCTCACATTGACACTGGCCATGGAGGCATAGCCAAGACTCATGAATGGTTGTGCAAAAATTTCTACTGGGAAAATATGCGCCTTTTGATCCCTGATGTCCTTGCTTCCTGCCATTCCTGTCAGCTCCATCGTCCTTGTCTGTCTCAACATCAGTTTCAACTCATCCCTCCAAAGCATGCCTTCCATACGGTGAGTATTGATGCTGTGGGGCCTTTCCTCCGGTCTAGGTCAGGATGTCAGTTTATCTTAGTTGCCATTGACTATTTTAGCAAATTAGCTGAAGCCAGAGCAACCAAAGATATAACGGCCAGAACCACAGCTACTTTTTTGCTACAAGATATTTTTTATTGACATGGCTGCCCCTAAGTCCTGCTCTCTGACAATGGCACCAACTTTAATGCTTGCCTTATCACCTCTATTGTCAAAGCTATGGGGACTCACCAGTTGTTCTCTGCGCCATATAATCCCTCCGCCAATGGGACTATCAAACGAGCTAATTCCACCCTGGTATCAATCATGAGAAAACTCACGCTCTCTGACGCTGCCAATTGGGACATGTTCCTCCCTGCCGCCCTCTTTGCCTACTGCCTTAGTAGACACCAGGTGACTGGTCAATCCCCTTTTGCCATGCTTTATGGACATGAGGCCACTACCCCCTCAATCTTGGGACCCCCTTTGATTGAGTTTGATATGTCTGCAAATCCTGAAACCCACGTGAAAGACCTAACCAACTGTATCATTGACATCCAGGCAACCGCCTACTCCACTGTTTATAAGGTTAAGGCCTTAGAGCTCTCTCCATCCAATGCTGCTAGAGCCCCCCTCTCCAAAATCCAAAGTAGGAAATTTAGTTCTCTACTACCGGAATTGTACAGATGGTAGAGCTCACAAGCTGGATTCCTTATGGGTCAGGCCCTGTGAGGTCACTTTCAAGAAGGGCGTTGAGTACACTGTGAAGCTACCATTTTCTGGCTGTTTCTTTGCCCGCGTTCACTCCAATTTCTTTGCAAGTATCAACTCCCTGCGTCCAATATTGAGGGGGGAGATGTCGTAAATTGCGCTATTAATGCTATTTTGATTTGGCCTTTAAATATTGATAGTTGCAGAGATTTGACTGGTTTTGCCTTTGAGTTTGGAAATTCCTTGCCTTCTGCAATTGGGACTGGTTCAATTTCCACCCATTTCAGATTATTGTACCTGTCTGTTGTTGATCCTGGTATGACCTCATCCCAGTGTGACCCTCTCAGCCACTCTGTCTTCCTATTGAGTGATCACCGTCCTTGGTATACTATTTAAAGTAGAATCTTCATTCACAATAAAGTTTAACTTTATCCACATTTGTGTTGTCTTTTATAATCTTCAAGCTTTTCCTGTCCTTTCTGCCAAAAGGGCTTCTACACCTTGTTTTCCAGGAAATTAAGGTATTTGCCCTTAATTTTTCCCTGCAGGCTAACCCAAGGCTAGCTTCAAACCTCAAATATTTTGTAATAAAGATTTCCTGCTGTGTCCTCCAGGATGTTGTCCCCTGGAGCCAAACACAACAACTAGGTACTTGTATAGCCCATACCAAGTTTTGAAGGCAGTCTTGTACTCATCCCCCTCCTTGATTTGGATTTGGTTGAACACATCCTGGAGGTCAATTTTAGAGTACACCTGGGCTCCAGTCAGTACATTGCAGGGGTTGTTGGCATTAGGAATGGGGTAGTGGTTCTTCACTGTGATGTTGTTCAGTTTTTGGTAATTAACACATGGCTGCATCCCACCAACCTTTTTCCCTACAAACAGTATGGGCAACAAGCAGGGAGCTTTGGACACCCAGATGAACCCTTTATTTGTCATATCCTCAAGATATGCTTTCAAGGCCTCTTGCTTGCAATGGTTACAGCTGTAGATGAGGCCCTGGTGTGGTTGTGTCCCTGGCAGCAGGTCTATGGCGTGGTTGTAGATTGAATGACTGGGTAGTTTGGCGGCTGCCTCTTTGCTAAACACATGATTCCATTTCTGTAGAGGGTAGGCAATATTCAAACACTAGGTTCTAACTTCATAGCCAAGAGTTTGTTGGCAGGGGGACGGTCCTGGTTCATGCAAAAGGGAACAGTGTCACAGGATTTTGCTTAGCTCAACTTGGCGGTTTGCTTGCGGTAGTTCAGGACCAGGCCATGTTTGTCAGACCAGGAGTCACCTAGTATAAGGGGGTGGGGTAGTCCTGGAAAGAGGACCAGGGATGACGGGTATACATTGTGCCCAATGGTCAGCAGGAGCTCTTGTTCACACTCATAGCCTGTGTCCAAGGAGCTGTTTCCTATGATTACTTGAAGACTGCGCTCTGAGGCTATCAGGCCTAATTCCTCTGCTAGGCTGGCGTCAATAAAACTTTTGTCTGCCCCTGTATCAATAAAGGCTTTGATCTTGCGCTTGTTACCTGCTACATCTACAGTCACATGGATGAATTTGTAAGACTGGGAAGAAGTATTTATTTGTACCAGGGAGGTGGGGACAGTGTTCTTCTTAGGGCAGGCTCTGGTCAAGTGACCCGCCTTGTGACAGTAGAAGCAGAGTCCTTTGTGGTAGTGTTGTTGGAGCTTGTTGGGGGTCATCCCTGTTCTGTTGGGGGTTGGCGTCCGGGTCTGGCAGGCCTGGGAGGGGCCAGCGTTCTCTTGATTCATACTAAGCCCCTTACACAGGAGAATTAGCTTGTCTAGGCTGAGGGTGGGTGGATGGTGCTTCAACAAGTCCTTCATTGCTAGGTTGATGCCCTTTTGGAAGATATTAGCAGCTAGTTCATCCTTGAGTTGGGTGCGGGTCTTCAGTTTGAGGAATTTGTCAATGTACGCTTGGATGGTTTGGGGGCCTTGTTGAATTTCTAGCAGAGAGTTCAGGGCTAGTATCTGGTGTTGCGGTCTTCACCAGCGGCCATTAGCTCAGCCTCAAACTTGGCATAGTCTAAGCAGAATTCCACGTCCTCAGCCGTGGCCTTGCCAAACCAGTCCAAGGCGTCCCCTGATAGCATGGAAGTAACCCCAAGGATCTTCTTGGTGTCACTGGCGTAAGAGGAGGCGTTGGTAAGGAAATGTAGGAGGAGGACTGGCATGGCACGTCTAGCTTCTTCAAGCGTGAGTTTCCCCATCTGAGGCATCTCCACCTTGGTGAGGGACTGGTTCACAATCATGTTTTGCACTTGTGAGGAAGGGGCCTTGTTAGTAACAGTGGCGGCAGTGTTGGTTCTTTTTGGGTCAATCAGGTTTGTATTCTTCCACATGGAAGAGATCAGGTTCATGGTCATCTTATAGATATAATAAGTGGTAATCAATAACAAAAGCATACAAGATGCCCCAAGAAATAACAACATCTTGGGGCTCAGGGTACCAGGTTTTATAAAGATTGCCATAATGTCATGGATTCACTCTTGGGCGTCTGGCCCGCTGGTTTTGGGGATAACTTGGGCCAGTTTTTTTTGCGGGCAGGGCCCACCATAAGAGAGGGGCTAACTTTAGAAGGTAAGAAGCAGACTTCCCCACCCAAGACCACAGGCCGGCGGCCGGAACAATGGTGTCCACCACCCCCGTGAGGGTGATGTACACTATTCCAAAAAGCTTACTGGTATGGTTGGTTGGGAGGTCAGGGGAGGAGGCTGGCATTGGTTTGGTGTTACAGGAGGTTCCATATAGGTGTTGTGGGCCAGGAGATAGTTGAATTTTCCTCTAAATAGCTTGGGAGTAGAGAATATCCACAGGCCTTGGCGGTTGTATCTGATGGCAGATTGGATGCAGGTTAATGGGTCAAGTTCAATGATCTTCTCTGGTGTATAATCTTTATATTTGGGATTTAATGGATATTTGGTAAAATAAACAGGCCCAAAGGGGACACCAAGTGGATGGAAAACTGCAGGCAGAGGGGCAGGAGGGCTGGCAGATCTTGAACTGAACTGATAGACAGCAAATACAAAATATGGAAGTAGCTGTATAAGCCAAAGTAACATAAACTTTATTCAAAAATGACAATAAGTTTGGAGCACGGGGTCCTTGGGTCTATATAGCACCCCACCTCTAAACTTAAAATTTTCCATGGGGGTCATCAGGGCATTGGGAAAGGCAGGGCCAGGGGAATTGGGTACTTGGGTAAAAAAGCAGCAAAATGGCGCTTGGCCCGGGAGTTCTTTCATTGGTTGAGACTCCCAATTTAGCTACCTGATTATCTTGCTCTAGTGTTGTGGTCATGGGGCCGGGTTGCGGGCTGGTGCCTCTTCCTTGGGTTTGCTCTTGATTGGTTGTTGGCATAGACTTCAAGTTCATGAGGCTAATAGTTGCCAAATCAGTACCTCCATTAGGTGCAGTGATTAATCCTCCATTTGGTGTGATGATTCCTTTGGTTTGGTTTGTTCTACCACATGTGTCAATATACTTGGTGTCAGCTTGCAGGGGCTCAATCCCAGGAAAACGCAGGCGGGCAGTCCCGCGGTCCACAGGACCGGCGGCCTGGGGGGATCCAGGTTCTGGGTTCAATTCCCGCTCTTGGGCCTGGGGTTCCAGAGGAAGGGAATTGTCAATCCTGACATTGACCCTGTTTCTGTTACTCCTTTGGTTGACCTTGCCAGACTTGTGGTCAAAAATTGCTTCTTCTGCTTGGCTTGTGGGGGACAACCCTTCTAGTCTTCTGAATTTTCCTAGTGGTCTCCTCCTCTCTGGAGAGGCTGTGGTGAAGAGTTTGACGTGTGATGACCTAGACTTTAACGTTGTTGATTCCATCTTGCCCTCCACTGAGGGAAAGAGAACTTCAGTTCCGTTCCTCCCCATCCTGGATGAGAGCGCTTCAGTTCCCCCTGAGGTTCTTGAGATTCCTCCTCCCATTGCCTCTTGTGCTCCTTGGGTGATCACTGTCCTTGTGTTAATGGGATTGAACTCCTACTTCCCTCAACTATCTCCAGTGTTCTCCCTCTGATCCCCATTAGAGCGGTCATCCCAGTTCTCCACTGGGCGGCATCTTGGTGATTACTTTTGCCATGATGAGAGCCAAACTTAGTTAGTTTAGCCCCCTCTCTCACACAAATCATGTCAGCATTATTGATTGCAAAACCTTTTGTGTGGGCATTGCAAGGAGTTATCCTCCTGGATATTTTTCTTGATGGTATTTCCGCAAAGGCAGTATACAATCCAGGATGTGCTGGAGTAGCAGTATCAAAGAAATTTGTCTGTAAACATGGTATGGACCCATCAAGATTGGTCACACTGACTTTATCTTCTGCAGATGGGGTTACCTTTATTGAAAAAGATGTGTTTGATGTAGTGGTAATAAAATTGAAAAATATCATGATCAAGACTTCCACTGTAGTTTTGCCAGGAGCAGGATTTGATGTTCTGCTTGGTATGACTTAGATTTTTGAGGCCAAGGTGAGCCTGGACGCTGTCAAGAATGTCTTGGTTCATGAGGGAGTTGAGTACACTTATCAACAACTGACAATTACGCCAGCACCAGAAGATGTTCAGTCAGTGGTCATCTACACTGAGGAACATTTCTCTATTCCACTAAAGGGAATTGCTTGGTTGAAACCTATTGCTTTCAATTTTGGAACACGGGGAGGACAGTTTATCCCAGAATTACCCCGTCATATATCCTCAAATATGGCAATATTTGAGAATGAGTCAAATGCAAACTCCTCAAGTCCTGGAAGTTGTTTAACACTTGTGTGGTTCCTGTGGACATTCAGCAAGGTCAGTGTATTGGAGTTTGGATGCCTGTG
Organism: Entomophthora muscae; assembly: GCA_014839935.2. Taxonomy (NCBI): domain Eukaryota; kingdom Fungi; phylum Entomophthoromycota; class Entomophthoromycetes; order Entomophthorales; family Entomophthoraceae; genus Entomophthora; species Entomophthora muscae. The sequence continues at coordinate 145,128 of QTSX02002964.1, forward strand.
GTTGGGGAAGTCACAGCAAAAGAATCTACTGTCTCTTATGTTTGTGTGCCCTTCAACAATTTAACCTGTATACTATGTCCAAATGAAGCACCAGGTACCCCGTTGTATACTCTGGTGTGGAAATAGAGTAGTTGCTTCTTGTTGGACAAATATGATGTGGGGAGAACTGGTCCACCCTATATCATAAAAACGCTGACTGGGAAGCCATACAAAGGGTATGTACCCCATTGTAGTCCTGCTGCAGTTGCTGCAATCAGAGAAGAGGTGGAGAAAATGCAAAGGGCCAACCTGATTGAGGAAAGAATCAGTCCTTACTCTGCTCCAATGGTTTGTGTCCCAAAGCCAGATGGGAATATACGTGTTTCTATTAGTTTCCAAATGGTGAATAAGGATATTGTAAATGATGCCTACCCAATGCACAGAATTGAAGAACAGCTGGACGCCATGGCTGGATCTTCCTGGTTCACCAATTTAGACCTGACTAAGGGTTATCACTGTCAAGATTATACTTCTGGGAAGTATAATAAACAAATAAAAGGGGAAGATTTGAGACAAGAATGATACTTTATTTGATATGAATAGAAGGTATTATATAGTATCATGGGAAGCCACATGTTGTCCATGTACGTCATGATGGTCATGGGGCTTATCTGAGTAGTGTTCCTCTTAAGTCACAAGGCTTACTGTGACTGTACTATAGTCACATTGGGCTATGGTTTAATAAAGAGGTTAATTTGTGATGAATTTCATAGGTTGAAATTCAAAACAATAGGATTGGCCTTGGAGAGATTTTCCAGCATAATAATGGATTACCCAGGAATCAATTAGGCAGTACTAATTGAGGGCGGAAATGAGTAATCTGAATGATTCAGATTATTAGGCTAGGTGTCTCAAACACAATTTATTAACTGGGAAAGTTATTTAATTATCCCTGGGATATGATTGATGAGAATTTAATCATAGGGCTGAAATGGACTTGACTGTGTAAAGTAAAGACTTGTTGTCTTCAAACAGATTACTTACTGAGAAGGTTAATTAATATATGCTAGGAATATAATTAATGAGGATTTAATTATATTGTTTAATTGCCTTGACTGTGTCAAGAAGTTTGGTTAAGGTTAGCCAAAAGTCAACCCCCAAATTGTGGTTTAAAAGCACCCTGTCAACAAATTCATTGGGTTAAAAGCACCGCCTAATGGATTTGCAAAGCGCTGAGGCGCTGCTATCAATCTTTTTCAGGTGCTGGGGCGCCGTAGGGCTGCCAGGGAAAGTTCCTGGGTGCCGCAGTGGCGCCTGGTTTGAGTTTCAAAGCGTTTTAATGGGTTTTTAAGGCAAAAAATGCAAAAATGACTAAATGTAGACAATGGTGTCTATACATTCAGGATTGATAAGCTGGTTCCCAGTTGGAACAAGGATAGCTTGGATCAGGAATACATATATCCCACAAGGTTTTGGCGCTGGAAGTCTGGAATGCTTCAAGCCAAAGCAATACATTTCTACGGAAGGAATCAGGTGATTCTGGAATGTATTATGGCACATTCTTATAGGTTAAGAGTGTGAAGATTTTTTTGGTAAAGATCTGGATTGGATTATGCCATTATTTCATAAACCACATGATAGGAATCCAGGTGTGATTCCAGAACCAGAGGGGTTTTTAGCTGAATGTACCCTGATTGGTATATAATGGAAACATGATAATAATTAATAAAAAATGGTGCTTATTGTGACAATGGTCGCTTTCTCCTCAATATTTTTATGTTTATGTTTATGTTTTTAGCTTTTAACTGAAAGAAGACTACCATGGAATGAAAGAGATGGTCTTCAGGTAAGACTATGTGAGAAGCAAAAAACGTGGAAGTGATCACCAGATGGCAACAATTTTAGCAACAAGATTGCTTGCTCGGAATCCAAGCTCATCAAAGCTTACATAAAGGATTCCCCGTCAAACTGTAAAAGATTCAGACCAGGATAATGAAGAAGCAAGCATGAATTTTCTGGATCCCTCATACTTACTCAAGTTATGTTCTGCTTAAGAGCTGGATTGTGTGATTCCTATAGTAGATGGTTGAATGATAGGGGTGACACCAACGTATTGATTAGACAGTGAACCATTTGGTGTCTCATTTGGTGAACTACTCTGGGAGTTAATTCCTCAAGAGGGAGTAATTGAAGATGTTGCAATATCTCCCCCTGGGGTGCTGGAAGGCGGAGCCTTGGGAATTTTCTTCAGAGAGTCAGGGACACACGCTTGGTATTGGTCTAGTTTGGCGCTAGGAAAAGGGAGTTTGGAATTTTGTTGGGCTGTCCTGGCTTTGCATAGGGGGAGGCAATTGTGATGCATATGTTTCAGTTTAGTTTGCGCTCCAATGCCCTTTATGAGGTAGGTATTATTTGGTTTAACTTCCATAACAATGCCTGGTCCGCTCAACCCTAGATCTAACTTGCGCTGGTCATGGTTGACAACCCAGATCTTGTCTCTGGGCTGGAACCTTTCTTGTTGTAGCAAGATTGCATCTCTCTTGACTCTTTTACATTCCATTTCCTCTTGGTCCTTTCTAGCTTGTTGCATGTTGGGGCCATTGGCCTCTGGCACTTTCTTAGGTAGAGGTAACCTGGGTCCTGCAGCTGTACTAACAATATCAGGATTTTGCCCATAGACTAGCTCGTATGGATTTTTGCTAGTATTGTGGTTGACCCGTGTTTGACAGACCATGAGCGCTGTTGGGAAAATGTCAACCCAAGCCTTTGTATTGTTAGCAGATAACTTACTGAGGGCTTCTACAAGTGCGCCATTTAGTTGTTCCACTTGTCCATTTGCTTGGGGGTGATATGGGCTGGCTGTGATGTGTCTTATTCTGTTCTTGGCAAGGTAGATGTTAGTGTTAATGGCTTTGAGTTTGGTGCCTTCATCAATGATTAGAAGGTCAGGCTTTCAGAATTTGCCTATGATTTCTTTGCCACTAAATTGTCTCACATCATTTTCTTTGTGTTCTTTTGTGGCTTGTGCCACTGGCCATCTAGTTGCATAGTCAATAGCTGTTATGATATACCTTTTCCCTTTGTTTTTGCCAGGAATTGGTCCCACAATATCCAACAGCCATACCTTGAAGAGTTGTGTGATAGACATGGGTACCACTGATGTGGGTGGTGCTTTGGGTTGGGCATACTTCTCACAGATTTTGCACTGCTCTAGTACCTCTCTGATATCATCTAGCATTTTGGGCCACCAGTAGTGTGTCTTTTGGTATTAATGTAAGTTTATGCTACAGGTGTGTCCCAAGTCTCTGTGATATCAGAGGATTGTGTCAATCTTTTGTGTTGACAGAACGTAGGGTACAGTGTCATCACTTGGAAGTATTTGATGCAGGGTACCATATACGTTTTTGAACAGATGTTTGTTCTTAAGGACCTTTTCTTGTACGTCCATGGGCGTGCCAGGTGGAAAACCCTCATGGAGATTCCCCATGATGAGCATGGGCCAGTTGGGGTTTCCATCAGTGCAAAGGGCATGCTTGCTGTACAGCCTTGATAGGGCATCTGCGGTAAGCATTTCCTTGCCTGGTTGCTATTTAATTTGCATGGGGTATCTCTGTATGAGGCTCATCCACTTGGCTTGTCTCTTTGATAGGTGTTGTTGTGTTTTGAAGAACACTAAGGATTTATGATTGGTGAGCACCTTGAATGTTTGAGCTGCTTCCAGATAACAACACCACTTTAGGAGGCAGTGTACAATGGCCACAAATTCTTTATTGTGGATGGAAAATTTTTGTTCACTGTCAGAAAGTTTTCTTGACTCATACACCACAAGGAGGAATTCTTTCTCTTCTGTTTGGATGCTGAGTACTCCTCCTATAGCGCAGTCAGAAGCATCAGTTTCTAGTTTGTATATTCCTTCTTGGTTTGGTTCTGGAGTATGGGAGCTGTGGCCATTTGTTCTTTTAACTGGAAGAAATGTTGGACTTGTAACAGGTTTCATACAAACTTGGTTGTTTTGCCTTTAATGACTGATAAGGGAGCCATTAGAGCGCCCCAGTCAGGGATGAACCTCTTGATGTAGGCAACCATGCCTAGGAAGGTGCAGAGTTCACTCTTGTTTCTGGGGGCTGGCATTTCAGTTATGGCGCATTTTCTCTGGATCTGGTTTGATCCTGTCCTTGCTAATAATGTGGCCATGGAAGGGGAGTTCTGCCAAGAAGAACTCACATTTGGATGGTTTGACAATCAGTTGGTTTTCCTGCAGGGTGTGGAGGACTATGAGATTGTCTTCCCAGTGTTGTTGTAGGTTGGGACTATAAATGATGATGTTGTCCAGGTAGATGATTGCTCTTTTCCCAATGTGTTCCTTGAATACTTCATTCATGAAGGTTACAAAGGTACTGGGAGCGTTTGTCATGCCAAAATTGAGGACAACACATTCAAAGGATCCGTACTTAGTCCTAAATGCAGTATTTGGAATGTCTTCAGGTTTCACGCAAATTTGGTGATATCCTGCTGTCAAATCAATTTTTGTGAAGATTTGGGACCCCCAGGGCATCAAAAAGGTCATCAATTAGGGGCAGGGGATACCTGTTCTTTATTGTGACCTTGTTGAGGGCCCTGTAGTCTGTGACTAGCGGAGGCCTCCATCTTTCTTTGCCACAAAGAAGACAGCGGCACCAAAGTGTGATTTTGAAGATCTGATGAGGCCTTTCTCAAGTGCTTTGTCAAGGTAGGCTTTCAGAGTGTTGTCTTCTTGTGGTGTGAGGCGGTAGATGGGTTGTGCTTTAGGCACACTATATTTTAAATTGATCTCATTTTGGATACCCCAATCAGGGGGCAGTCCAGGTAGTGATTCTTGGAATACAGAGGAATACTCATTGACTAGCTGGTCTCTAATTGGGTTCTGTTTGTGTTGGATTTCTGTGTTTTTGAAGTGGATGACTTCATATGTACATGTGTTCCAATTGATTTTGCTGATGTCAGTTTTTTTTCTGTTTCCATGACCTTTTCAAATATGTGGTCTCTCATGAGAGTGTCAAGGTGTGTCAGGTACACGTGATAGTGGACTTCTCCTTGCTGGATTGTGAGGATGGCACTGTCCCAGTCTATGTGAGGTTTTGTCTTTTGCATCCAATCTAATCCAAGTATGATATTGTACTTTGGGATTGGGATGATGGGGCCACTAATTGTTGTTTGGACGTCTTTAATTTGGGCCCGGAAAGGTTTGGTCTCACAGGTAACTGGTGTGCTGTGGTTGTCCGCTATGACAACTCTCTTGATGTTACTTTGAATGGTAGGTAACTTCATGAGGTCTGCAAAACTCTTGTTAACAAGCAATTGATTGGCTCCAGTGTCAAATAGCACTGTGCCCTGGTATCTGCAAGAACGTAAAGGATAGGTAAGGAGTTTATTTCCAGATTAGGCGGCAAACAGGAGAGGGTTGCTGGAGGGAACTTGGATCATGGTGATGGAGTCCACGTCCTGTTCTCTGTACAAGTCTTGTGAAGAGGGGGAGGGCTGCTTGCCTAAGTACTCCCCTGAGCTTTTCCCTCCTTGTTGGTATCTAAGGCTAGCCTGGTTGGCTTGTGAAGTGTGATTCCCGTTTTGAGGTTGCAACCGTTGGCTCAGTTGTTTTGCTTATTGGGGCGAGGCTCTCCTTTAACTGCAGGGTTGTCCTTGCGTTTGTTGGAGGCGTGTATATTGTCAGACTTCTGAGCTGCGTGTTTCCCTTCTAGAAACACATTCTCAAGGTTCTTGCAGCAGGTCATGTCAAACTGACGCCTAATGTGTGTGGGAAGGCCATTGTAGAAGTCCAGACGTGGTCCAGGTTCATCAAAGTTGATGATGTTGGGCGCACAGTCACATAATCCTTTATATGCGGCAATGTATTCCTCAACTTTTCTGTCATTTTGAAGGTTCAGAGTTTGGTCATAATCACTACATCTGAATCCTTCATGGAGAATCTTTTGAGGAATGCGGCTTTGAACACTTCCCAGTTTTCCTTCTGATCAGGGTGTTGGGCTAGCCATTTGGTAACAAAACGCAAGGCAGTTCCTGTGGCGCAAAGGGCAACTTCACTAACCCAGAGTCTTTGGGGGTACTCCACTTGTGCAAACTTGCTCTCAGTGCTGTTGATCCAAAGAGAGGTGTTCTCACAGCGTAGTCCTGCAAAGGCGCCAATTTCAGTGGTATGTAAGCATTGAAACACAGTGTTAGGTATCTTAGGTTGTGTAGACGCTGTTGTAGTTGGCGTGATAGGGAACAGACTGTGAGTTTTGAGGGCATTGTACTGGTCAATGGGCACAAGGAGATTATTGTAGATGACAAGTACAGGGGGGACGTCTTGTCCTACTTTGTAATCTCTCCAACTGTTAGGGAGTGACATTGCTTGGGTTCTTTTCTTGGGAGGAATTTTTCCTTTGAGTTGGGTAGGTATGGATAACCTACCTGTGCTATCACTGTTGTGTATATACTTCTGGGAAGTATAATAAACAAAATAAAGGGGAAGATTAAGAAGAGAATGATACTTTATTGAATATGAATTTAGGTTAATATATAGTATCATGATAAGCCACATGTTGTCCATGTACGTCATGGCGGTCACAGGGCTTATCTGAGTAATGTTCCTCTTGAGCCACAAGGCTTAATCAAGTTGTGTTCCATTTAGGACCTGGATCAAGTGATCCCTGTCATAGATGGTTAACTGATAATGGTTCCCAAAGTTTATTGGCTGGGCGGTGAACCACTTGATGAGCTGCTCAGTGATTTACTTGGGGCGTTAATTCCCCAAGAGGGAGTAATCAAAGATGTTGAGACAGGTGCAAAAATCAAAAATATCAAAGATCAAAGTGAAAAAATCAATTTTCTGGAGGTTAACTTTGAAACAGAAAAAATACAGTTTATGATATAAAGCTATCAATTTATAAAATCTTTTCTAGACTAAAAAACTTTAAGTAATTCATTTCTGCAATTAAAAATATATGCTAGATAATAAAACAAATATTAAAATAGCTGTTTTTAAAAGAAAGTTTATTTTGGTTTCAAAAGTAAAATTAGACTAGAATTTATATGTAACTCTATTCATTTGAATATAAAATATCAAGCTACACAAAAAACTGCTTTATAAACTATAAGTTTAATAAAAAAAGGTTAATTTAATTCCCAGCTTATGTAAAGCTATAATAATACTTTGGTATAAGCAAAATAAGGGATTTTTCCTGCAAGATACAAGCATATGATTTTAGGTGTCTTGTTTTATTAGTGATCTTATTTCAATAATAAATTTTATATAAGTCTATAATTAAAATAATATAAAGTACATTACTTTCTTATTAAAGCTATACTATACAATTTTGTACTTAATAAAACATATAGTCTTATATCTTATTCATAATAAGTCACAACATTCAAAGATATCAAGAATCTGCACTTACATATCATAAAAAGAAGACTTGAATATTTTTGTATTAAAAAGACAGTACTTTCACCAAAAGATGACATAGATAGTTCAAAGTTGTATATCAAAGAGAAACATTTTATACATCTTATTTTACTATAATACTGTAAATTCAGAACCTGTCATAAAAATGCAGGATTGTCAAATCCTTGGTAAAAATTTCAAAACACTTTTGTGGGCAACTCAGCTGAGTGAAAAAATAAAATATTTAATAAAATCAACCATTTATTTTGACTTTTTTTGAGTTATTTAAACTGGAAAATTTTAAATCTCTTGAGCAGATAACTCAACTAACAAAAGACAAAACTCAGCAAACAAATGTGAGATACATGAATCAGAAATGTGGGATTCTTATGTACAATTTGAGATTTCCTGTATGTCAAACAAATCATAGACATCATGTAAAAATTAACAAATCTGAAATTGTGGGATTGTCAAATCCAAGAACCAAATTTCAAATCATAATTGCAAGAAATTTGAAATAAATATAATTATGGGTGTCTCAAAAAGGATGCCAAAGGATCTAGAGTGGATTTGTGCTGATTCTTTTAGGAATCACAGGCATTCTCAAAAATCACCCTATTCCATTTTAGTGCGGCTAAAATTTAGATCCTACCATTCACAAAATTAACATATTTAACAATAAAATTGACTAAAATATACATTCCTCTTCTTGAGTTTAAAATTATAATAAATTTTTATTATGTCTTCTTCCAACACCAACCAAGTCAACGAGCTGTTCCCTGGCCTTGACAAAATCATGCAGGGCTACACTGGGTCTTTGTCAGGAAACGCCCTGACAAATCTTGTGTTAAAAAAATGCCTTGGGAAAACTCTACTGTTCTCCACAATCCTAATGCTAGTTTGATGACTCTCCTAGCTGCTCTAGACAATGAGTTATGGCTTCTTAAAGTTTGGCTGCCAGCCAAACTTCCTAACCAGTGCAAAATGACAAAATTATGCAACCAAGGCACAAGAATTGATGCAAATCTTAATTCGAGCATAACTCAGCAACCACTGGACGGATTTGGACGTCTAAACACGCATTTTGAAGCCAAACACCAGGAAAATTGATCTGTGCTAATTTTAGACAAAATACAGATGCAAAGCCCGATGTGCGGGATTTTTCAAAGAAACATGAGTCATGTTGTTCAGAAGATGCCCCAAAACCCCAGCCTGATGTCACCAGCAGAGTCCTTAAGACTGTCTAGCAGATTAAGGAAGATTATAAAGAATCTAATGGAATGGTATATAAAGGTGTTGCTCACAATGATCCCCTGGTGATCATTCTAAGTTAGCCTTGAAATAAAGTTTTAATTTAGTTTAATTTAAATATTAAGTTCAGTCAGATGGAAACCAGTCAAGATCCTCTGGGCCCTGACAGTCTTCCAATAGTGAAGCCTCTGTCTATGGCCACTCCCAAACCGCAGGCCCCTCCAAAAGCACTACCCAGGAGTGTGTTCTTTCTCCTGCGTCCTCAAGAATGCCCTGTTTGCCCATCACACACAGGCAGCTGCTAACCCAAATCATACAGCAACACTAGCATCCAGAATTGACCAAATGAGCCATGGGGCCACCAATGGAAGCCAGAATCCAGAAACAGCCAATCAGATGGCACTGTCTGGTTCTCAAGGCAGACACACCCCACCTCCAGCCAATCAGCCTGCAAGACACAGAATAAAATTAATCACTCCAGAGATTGTTCATGAAATAGTTGAGAAGCAAGGGATGCTTATGTCCATTGGGGAAATTGTGGCCACAATGGGTTTTGCAAAGTCCACTGTGGCTGCAACCCTAAGAGCCCACACCAACTATGGCCCCCCTACCAAGAAGACCCCCAACTGGTGCCCGTACTTTGACCAAAGGTGACACAGCCCATCCCATTATGATGGCCATTATGAAACGTGATCCATGGATGCCCCTGGTCCAGGTACGTCTCCAGTTGGGACTCAACGGCATTATCACCAACAAAAGAACAGTGAATTTGTAGATGCATGGAGTTGTGGTTGCTGCTATAATCTTGTCTAATCAGGTTCTCAGTGGCCCCATTTTGGTGGACACTGACCCATACAATGCAACCATCATTAATTTTATCAAAGAAAGGGCAATGAGGGCCCGTAATTACGTCATCTTCCTATCATACGCTAAGATCTCGGCCAGTATCCAAGACTTTGGAGAGAAGCATATCCAGTCTGACGTGTACAAGCGCAGCCCAATGTTGTATTAGTTTGCTGGGGGTTTATTGGCAGTTTCCCCATTGTGTGTCAATTGTTACTTGGCAATATCAAACACTGCAGATGGGTATGCCTACCAGACGGAGCTCAAGGCCATGGTGGAGGAGTGGGCCACACAAAACGCTGTACACACAGTTGCACTGAGTGCTGAGATGGAGCAGCAGAAATGGGCAACCAAGAAATCAGGGCTGTGGGACATATCTGTTGGTCCTACCCCATCAACCATGCCAACATGCATCTTGCAGATGTATGTTTCTAAAATTTTGGTTCTGCCCTCAGGCGCTTAAAGCCTGCCACCTACAACAAACTATGCACCCAAACTTATAAGGGTATGAGCTTTGTTGTAACTGTGCTATCTAGCAGAGCTACAAAGGGAAAAATATTTGGAAACTAAATAATAATCTTTATTGAGAGATAGTGATTATATAGTCATTGTGAATCAAGGGTAACAGGAACATGATTGTGTTGATCACACAACTGTATGGTGAAGGGGGTGGCTGGATCCTTATAATGAGTCAAGTGCCAAAATGAGTCATCCACTAAGAGTGATCAGCTTTTGTTCATGTCTTTGTATTTGGCAATTTGAGTTGTCTTCTTAACTTGTCTTCAGGTGAATGGATAATTGGGTTGCAGGTCACAAACCTGCTTACTTGGAACCTTGCTGGTGGGTTGAGCCTGCTGTTTTGACACCCCTGACTGAAAGTTGGCCTCCACTGGGGCCAGGTCATCAGGGAGGTTGTTGGGAGCTTGGGCGCCATACTAGACCAACTGCTGTTTAGTGGCGGGTAACACGGTCTCACATTGCTTTTGTTTTGCCTTGCAAGGCCTAAGACAATCATGGTGGAAGATTTTGTCCTGTTTGCGCTTCCTGAGTCCTTGCACAAGGTAAGTGTTGTTGTTGTTTACCTTTAGGATTATTGTGGGACCAACTTTCTCTGGTTGTAGTTTGCTCTTGTTGCTATTCATGACCCAGACCTCATTGCCAACTTCATGTCTGTCTTTGAGGGGGGAAAAGGTCTGCTGAATATGTCCTTCTTCTTTTTCTGTTTGGTTGCTTTTGGCCTGCACAATTTGTGGATCTCAACGGGGAGGAACCTTGTTTGGTATCTCTAATTTGGGTCCAGATAGTGCCTGTATGATATTGGATTGTGTTCCATAAACAAGCTCAAAGGGGCTTTTGCTGGTGGATCTGTTCACATGGGTCCGGCATACAAGTAGTGCAGTTGGAAGCTGTTTGTATCATTCCTCAGGTCTCCCAGCGGTGAGCTTGGCCAGTGCTTGCACAAGGATTCCATTTAGCCGCTCCACACGTTCATTGGCCTGAATGTGATAAGGTGTTGTCACCGTGTGTTGAACCCCATTCTTGGTGAGGTATACGTTGGTATTTTCAGAGGTCGATTATTTGCCTCCATTGGTTATCAGGAGTTCTGGTTTTCCAAACTTGCTGATGATTTTCTTTTCTATGAAGCGTTGTACGTTGTTGCCAGTATGTGTTTTAACTGTTTGGGCTACTGGCCAGTGTGTGGCAAAGTTGATGACGGTGATGATGTACTTTTTGTCATTGTGTTTCCCGGGCATAGGTCCTACAATATCCAAGGCCCACACTTTAAATGGTAATTGTGTACGGATGGGTAATACTAACTTAGGCAGGGTCTCACTCTTTGCAAACTTTTCACACACCTCACAATGTTCCAGGACTTCTTGAACGTCACGGTATAAGGTTGATCACCAGGCCTTGTGTCTAGGAACTTGTAAAGGTTTTGACTCTTTGTGTGGCCAAGATCTCTGTGATATTGCAAGGTGGTATTGACTTGCTGGTGCGTGGGGATGTACGGTATGGTTGTCCCATCAGACATCTTTTGGTGTAGAGTTCCATAGACGTTGGCAAATAGGTGTTTGTTTTTGATAACAGTTTCCTTTGTGATATTGGTAGTTCCAGGAGGGAAACCTTTGTCTTTGGTACGTAGCACCAAGAGAGGCCAATCAGAGTCAAGCCTATTTACTCCTCTTGTGGCTTGGACGTATAATTGGGATAATGCATCAGCCATGGCCAGCTCTGGGCCCAGCTTGTACTGTATAAGCATGTTGAACCTTTCCAAAAGTTCCATTTATCTGGCTTGTTTATGGGATAGATTTTCTTGGGTCTTAAAGTAGATGAGTGATTTGTGGTCTGTCAGGGCTGTGAACTCTTCTTGCTGCTCTAAGTAGCAACACCATTCAACTAGGCAATGTACAATTGCCAATAACTCTTTGTTGTGTATGGGGTATCAACACTTGCTGTCTGTCAACTTGCGTGATTTGTAGGCCACGGGCAGGAAATCACCATTGTTGTTTTTGATCTGCAGCACTCCCCCAATGGATGCATCAGAGGCGTCTGTCTCTATTTGGTATTCCCCATCACGTTTCAGATATTAGAGGATGGGTGCTGTTGTGAGTTTTTCTTTGAGGCGTCTGAAGCAAAGCTCACGTTGGGTGGTCCATACAAATTTGGATTTGGTACCAGTTATGGCAGATAGAGGCGTAGCCAGGACCCCACAGTTGGGGATAGAGTGTTGTACGTAGGCAACCATCCCCAGGAAAGTGCAGAGTTCTGACTTGTCTTTGGGTGGCGGTATTTTGCAGATGGCTTGGATTTTCTGACTGTCAGGTTTAATGCCGTCCTTTGAAACTATGTGTCCCAAGAAGGGTAGTTGCTCGTGGAAGAACTGGCACTTGGAAGGTTTGGCTAATAGCTTGTGTTGCGCAAGGGTGGCAAAGACTGCTTCCAGATCCTTGTGGTGCTGTTCCACCAAGGGGCTGTAAAAATGATGTCATCTAGGTATACCAGGGCATGCTTGACAATGTGGGGTGCAAACACCTTGTTCATGAAAGTCAAGAAGGTTGAAGGGGCGTTTGTCATACTGAAGTTGAGTACCACACACTAATACAAGCCCTACTTAGTGCAAAAGGCCATCTTGGTAATCTCTTCCTCTTTGATGCGTATCTGGTTGTATCCTGCAGTCAGGTCAATTTTGGAGAAGACTGTAGCGCCGCCCAAGGCATCAAAGAGGTCATCAATGAGTGGCAGTGGGTAACAATTTTTGATGGTAACTTCATTTTGGGCTCTGTAGTCTGTGACTAGACGTAGGGTACCATCTTTCTTGGCTACAAAGAACACAGCCACACTAAACGGGGATTGTGAGGGGTGGATAAGTCCTTTCTCTAATGCCTCCTTGAGATAGGCATGCAGGGCGTTGTCCTCGTTTGGTGTGAGACAATAGATAAGGTGTGCTTTAGGTACCGCTCCCTTGAGTTGAATGGAGTGTTGGATGTGCTTTTCTGGCAGCAACCTGGTTAACGCTTTTTTGAAGATTTCTGGGTGTCTAGCCATAATTTTGCAATCCTGTGGTGTGGTGGTATCTTAGTGATCCTTGAAATGGGTAATCTTGTACTGGCAAGAGTCCTAGTCAATTACTTTGAGATTTTCCTGCTTGTCCAGGGTCTCAGTGATGTGTACAAAGATATGGTCACGCAGGAGCTGATCCACAGAGTTGGGATAGATTTGGTGATTGACGCGTTCACGTTTGATGGTCAGTACTGAAGTTGCCCAGTCTATGTGGGGATTGTTCTTTTGCAGCCAGTTGAAGCCCAGTACAATGTCAAATTTGGGAAAGTCAATGACAGGACCTTGAATGGTGAAATGTAGGTTCTTGAGCATGACAGAGAAGGGGGCAGTTTCCTGTGTCACAGCAATGTGATGTTCATCAGGTAAAACCACACTTCTAATCCACAAAGGATTAGTGACTAGCTTGAACTTATCTACAAAGCTGCTGTTGACTAGGGTTTGGTCTGCACCTGAGTCCAGGAGTGCTGAGCCTATGTAACTGCAAAAGCGGAAAGGATAGGACATCAATTTTTTTGGGTGTCTGGCAATGGTGTATAGTACTGGGTCCTCTGAGGGTACATGAATCATTGGACAAGTTGGGAATAGTCTGGGGAGAGCTTGGCTTGCTTAGTGCTCTTCCCGGGCTTTTCCCTTGTCTTGATTATCCTGAGTGGTAGTGACACGGAAATGGATCTGGTTTGACTGACCATTGTTTCCGTTTCCATGTCCATTTGAGCCTGCAGGCTTATGACTCCCACTACCATTGTTGTTTCCAGGGGGAGGTCTGTTAGTGCACCCAGCAGTATGAGAGTCCTTTTTTCTCTCTCTTTCCCGTTTGTGCCTTGTGGAGAGCAATAGTAGTTTGTTCTGCTTTCTTGGCTTCATGGTACAGGCTTTGCCTATTGGTCACTTGGTCCAGGTTCACATGTCTCAATACGTGCAACTTGAGGGTGCCGTAGTACATGAGGTGGGTGACTGGAGTGTCAAAAGCCATATTGGAGGGTGCACGTAGACAAAGTTCCTCATAGGTGCGGGTGAGCTCCTTCACAGTACCAGTTTGTCAAGTTCTTTACTTGGAAAATGATCATGAGTGCGGTGTCCTTCAGCAAAATCTTGCTAGAAAATCCTGCTTGAAGGTGTCCCAATTCTTCTTGGTGTGTTCTTCATGCCATTTGTTGCACCAGGTACCAGCGTTGTGTTCAGTCAAATGGAGATTTCTGCAATCCAAAATCTCTGGGGGCATTCCATCTGAGCTAGTTTGCTTTGCGCAGATTGGATCCAGGCTGTGGCATTGTTGTTGTTAGCTCCTGCAAAAGGCTCCAAGGCGGCGCTTCAAAGTCTCTGTGCTACATAGGCTGGCATGGTGCTTTCATCAGTTGGACAAGGTATGGCAGGAGTGGCCTGGAAGAATCCTTGTGCAGACATGACGTTGAAGGCAGAGAGCAGGATCACCGTGTTTTGGTACAGGAAAAAACCATTAGTTATTGCTGTACCAGGCGTGTATGGAGTCCATTCTAGTGGGAGGCCAGACATGATTCTATTGAGTATTTGCTGACTGCGGCAGGTACAGGAAACATGAGGAATTTTGGGGAAATAGTGGGATGGATAACCTACCTGTGCTACAATTCCATAACTGTGCTGTCTAGCAGAGTTACAAAGGGAAAAATATTTGGAAACTAGATATTGATCTTTATTGAGATATAGTCATTATATAGTCATTGTGAATCAAGGGTAACAGGAACATGATTGTGTTGATCACACAGCTGGATGATGAAGGGGGGTGCTTGATCCTTATAATGAGTCAAGCACCAAAACAAGTCATCCACCGAGAGTGATCAGCTTTTGTTCATGTTATTGTATTTGGAAATTTGAGTTGTCTTCCTTTCTTAGCTTTGGGTGAATGGATAATTGGGTTGCAGGTCACAAACCTGCTTACTTGGAACCTTGCTGGCGGGTTGAGCCTGCTGTTTTGACAATAGATATACAGTTTCCTGGAACCTTTACCTTAAGAATTCTAGTCAAGCCTATCTACATGAAATAAACAGCAAAAACAGAATAACTTTATATTTTGGAGTATTTATTTGGCTAAATACTCAACAGTGACTGTAGTACAGTCACAAGGCTGCTTCCTTATCTTCAGGGGAATTGGCCTCATTTTTCCAGACCTTTATTAGCTCTAATTCCCCATGGAACAGCTTAAGGAATGGAGGATGAATACAGGACCATTCTTCTCTTAGGGCAGCTCCAACTCCTTGAATTAGGTAGTTTGGCCCTGGACTAACTGAGATAATCTTCATATGACATACCCCCCGCTGAAGACCTCTTCTAGGGTGTTTTTCTCAGCGCCTTTGATCAAAACACACTAGATCTTCAACCTGGAAATGATCACAGGAAGTACTCCAGGCTTTAAGTTCCACTTGGCGGCACATCTCTCTCAAACCCGCTCTCTTTTACTCCTTGCCTTGGCAAATAACTTCTTCATCTTGGCTGCATGTTCTTATATGGCGTCTTCATAGGAATTCTTTTCCACAAAATCCCATTGACCAACCTCAGTGCTTGTTGTAGCTTCACGTCCATACACCATCCAAAACGGAGAAAACCCAGAAGTATCATGGGACATTGCACAGTATTCCATGACACTCATTGCCAAGTGACCCTTTGATGGGTTGTGGCTCCATCAGCCAATTTCTTCATGATGTGATTCAGTGTTCCAATGGTTCTTTTGGCTAAACTATTTGTCTTGGGATGATATAGGGATGAGGTTAACTTAGAAATGCCCCATTTCAAGCATTCATTAGTCAATGCTGGCCCTATGTAAGGTGGTCCATAATTGGTGAGAACCTTCTCAGGAAAACCATGTTGTGCTATTATTTCTTACCAGAGAAACTTAGCAATTGCAACACTTGTTTCTTTAGCCAGTGCTTGAACGTCTACCCATTTGGTAAAAGAATCAACAGCCACCACAAAGTATTCTTTTTGACCACTTACTAACGTAATGTAACCAGTATCCATTGAGACCAACTCAAAAGGATAATGTGACATCACTGATTTGAGCTGCACCTTGAATTTTGCTGCTGAGAATTTAGAGCAGATATCACATTCTTGCAAAATCTGAAGAACCATAGCTCTCATCTCTGACCACCAGTACCAAGCTTTTACTGCTTTCCATAGATTTTTATATCTGAGGTGGCCTCCCCATTGCACATGGAGATCTTTTACAACTTTTAGACGCTTGGATTTTTCTATGTAAATCCTATTCCTCAAAAAAGCCTCCTGTGCTTCTTGCGTCTCAACTTCTCCACAGGCCAACAGCGCTTGGGACAATAAGTCAGGAATCTGATTTTCAAACCCTGGACGGTAGATGATATCATAATCATATCCAGAGAGCTTCTCTGCATACAATTGCATTTGGCCTTGTAAGTCTTCCTTTGTCCAAATTGCTCTCAACGCCGTGTGGTCAGTGACAATAATAAACAGCATTCCTAGGATATATGTCCTAAAATGTTACACTGCCCATACTATTGCCAATCCTTCACGTTCAGTAGCAGAGTATTTCCTTTGAGTGGTCCCAAATGACTTAGAACCATACTGTTGTGCTCTGAGGCGCGGCACAGACACACAACAGGAAATCCTAACCTTAGGATTGGATTTGTACTAAGTCTCAGTTAGATGACAGGGAAGGCAAATGTGTTTACCTTGCGGCCCTGGAAGAATAATCTGTACTAGTTGTGGCTAGAGAGAGGCGCGGAAGTACAGAAGACACAAAGACAAAAATGTGAATAGAACTTAAATTTTATTGGGTATAAAGAATGGGAATATATAGTGTGTAGCTTTACCACAAAACAGTACATGGACAATAGTATCACTTGCTACCAGCACTAGTGGGGCAAGTGAGTTGCGCAGGATCAAGAAACCAAACAATTGTATTTCCTGAGTCAGTCATCAACTCATTTTGAGAGGTGAAAGCAAAAGCAAGCAATTTGTCCTCAAAATAGCCCATCAAAGACAAAATTGAAACATGGTGAATAGCAGTATTCCCAACATTGCCCTCCCCTAGATTGGCCTTAGGGGGGTGGTATTTACAAAGGAACTTTGTGTGCACTTGAGCAAAAGGACGGCCACTGGACAGGAGCTTTACAGTATATTTGGCCCCTTGCTTAAAGGTCACTTCTAAAGGGCCAATTCACAGAGAGTCTAACTTATGTGCGCAACCACCTACTCTGTGTTGATAGTAAAGTAAATGGTCACCAACATTGCATTCAGGTAGGGGGAGCGTCCAGCATTATTAGGAGAGAGCTCAAGCACCTTAGTCTTATATGCAGAAGTGTAGGGAGTGGCCTGTATATCAATTACGCAGTTGACTAGATCCTTGATGTGGTCGTCAGGATTCATGGCCTTGTCAGAGGAGAGTAGGGGGGCCCCAAGAGCAATAAAGTAGTGGCCTCACGCCCATATAACATGGCAAAGGGGGAGTACCCTGTGACACAATGTCTTCTCAGTGAATAGGCAAAGAGAGAAGCAGGTAGGTATATGTCCCAATTGGCAGCGTCAGAGTAAGTGAGCTTCCTCATGATAGAGACCAGTGTCAAATTTGCACGTTCAACTGCCCCATTAGTGGAAGGGTTATAGGGGGTAGAGTAGGACTGGTGAGACCCCAGAGCTTCAATAACAGAGGTTATCAACTTGGTGTTGAAGTTAGTTCCATTGTCTGACAGCAACACTTGAGGGCAGCCATGGTGGTAGAAAACATCTTGTAACAGAAAGGCAGCAGTTGTTTTAGCTGTGATGTCTTTTGTTGGGCAAGCTTCAACCCACTTGCTGAAGTGATCAACAGCAATCAGAATAAAGCGTCATCCAGAACACAAGTGGTGGAGAGAGCCTACAGCGCCAATGCTAACTGTATGAAAAGCGTGTTAAAGGGGAACCAATTTGAATTTGTGAGAAGCAGCTCAGGGCCTCTGAAGTTGGCAGTTGTGGCATCTAGCTATGACGTCTGGGATTAGCAGGCAAAGGTTTTCCCAGAAGTAATTCTTCTGGAGACAGTCAAAGGTCTTGGCAATGCCTCCATGCCCAGTCTCTTTATGAGCTTGTGATACCAATGAGAGGCAAAGACTGGGTTGCACATAAGGCAGATATTGATCTCGTACCTTCTCAAAGAGTTGATTGTCATGTATGAGGGTATCTTTAGATAGTTTGGACAGGGCTAGTTGGGCCTCTTCTGTCTCACTTTCCCAGGAGGGAGGGTAGCCAATTAGTTCATACAACCAGTCAGCCTCCACAGGATGTAAAGCAAGAATGGGCATTCTGGAGAACCCATCAGTGTTCTGATGTTTTCTCAGGGCAATGGATCACTGTGAAGTTGTATCCCTGCAGACGTAGAGCCCATCTAGATAGGAGCCCTTCAGGCTCCTTAAGCTGTTGTAACCACTTAAGCAAAGCGTGGTCGGTGACAACAGTGAAATGTGTACCATACATGTAGTGGCAGAACTGCTTGACTGCATACAAAACGGCGAGGCAGTCTTTCTCTGTGACACTATAGTTCTTCTCATGCTTGTTTAGCACACGGGAAGTATAGGCTACAGGATGGTCCACACCCTTTTCTTTGAGCTGGGCCAAGATAGCCCTAATAGCAAGATCACTAGCATCAGTGTATAGGATGAATTCCTTATCATAGCCAGGATACACTAGGATGGGCGCTTCTTTGAGTTTCTGCTTTAAGGTCTCAAAGGCTTGCTGTTGGCTGGCGGTCCATTCAAAAGGGACATTACGTAACAGTTGGACCAGAGGTTCACTAGTATCAGAAAAGTTGGGGATGAATTTCCTATAGTAGCCCATCATACCCAGGAAGACTTGTACTTCTTACAAGTTGGTGGACAGAAGCATTTTGTCAATGGCTTAAACCTTCTTGGTCATTGGACAAATCCCCATCTGGGTTACTTCATGACCCAAGAATTCAAGTTGCTCTTTGAAGAAAGCACACTTAGAGGGTTTTAGCTTGAGGCCAGCTTCTTGGATCTTTAAAAACACCTCTTTAAGATGGGCTAGGTAATTGGTGAAGGTAGCGCTGAAGACTTTTATATAATCTAAGTATACTAGGATAATGACAGCTTCAAGTTGCAGAGGATGAAGTCCATAGCCCTCATGAAGGTAGTCAGAGCATTACAGAGGCCCTGTGGCATGCAGGTAGGCTCAAACAGCCCTTCAGATGTAATGAGTGCAGCCTTTTGTCAATCCTTGGGTGAAAGGTCAACTTGCCAGTATCCAGATGCCAGATCCATTGCAGAGAAAAACTTAGAACCTCCAAGACGTCAGAGAGCATCATCAATACACAGCAAGGGATAAGAATCTTTCTTGGTTAATGAGTTCAATCTCTGATAGTCCATCACAATTTGATGACCCCCATCTTTCTTTTTTAGGATGAGTAGGGGTGAAGCCCAAGGGCTTTGAGAAGGGATCAGTAGCCCAGCGTCCAGCAGTTGCTTGAGTTCCTTAGATACCTACGCGTCCTTCACTTGACTGAAGCAATATGGTTTTGCGCGGAAGGGGGAAGCGTCTCCAGTGTCAATCTGATGGATAATGCCTTTGGCCAGCCCATAGTCAGTACTGTCTTTAGCAAAGATGTCTTAGAATCGGTCTAGTAAATCAAGTAAATCTTTCTGTTGAACCAGGGACAACTGAGGGAAGTCTTGGGCAGTGAACAGAGACAGGACTTGGGGCTCGTCTTCCAGTAGGTCAGAGTCCTGAAACGTACCAAAGGGGTGAAGAGACAAGACATCAGGGGAATACAACAATTTACTGTAACCAACAACCTGCCATCTAGATACATTTATAGGAAGAGCGGTTAAATTGGCTACTAGCAATTGAATGGGATTCTTATGGGAGACATCCAGGATTCCAGGACAGAAGTAAGGTTTGTTGCGCCCTAGCAAGGGAGGGGAATACAACTCCAAGAAAGTTTGCTCAGGCAGTTCATATGATATCTGGGAGTCTTTGATGGCCTGGGAGCCTGGGGGGATGGTGACAACGGACATGGCCATGATAGGGATTCCTTCAGACGCAGGGCAAGCCATGGGTGGACATTTCATGTTGATGGAATGGGCGCGGTACTTTAGGGTAAAAACCCCAGTGGGGTGTTCCAGTGTACATGTCTTTAAATGCTTCCCAGGAACTTTAACCAGCTCTTCAAAGATCAGAGGGACTTCATATCCCAGAATAGAGAGATAACCATCTTTTAAGTTGATGATTTCATTATACTCCCTAAGGAACTAGGTACCAACTAAAAGATTGTAACTCTTTTTTCTAAGACAACAGCCGGTGAAGCCAGAAGAAGCTTGCCAAATTTCATGGGTAAATCAGTGTACGCTCCTATAGTGTGAGTCATAGATAGGTCAATGTGCCATAAAACTGGTGATAGTTGAGGTTGGGGGCAAGTTTGAGTTTCTTCACTAGCTTAGAGTAGACAATGTTGACTGGAGATCCAGTGTCCAAGACAGCCTTGATCTTTACTTTCTGGATGGATATTTCAACCTGAGTGGTAGTGCAACCAAAGGGGGAGAAGACAGCCTTGATATCCTGCGCCTCAGCTAGTTTCTTATCCAACTTCTCAATCATGCCTCTTAGGCCTGGGAACTCCTTATAAACAGCTTGGAGAGGGAGCAAGACAGATACATTTTTGAAGACAGCATCAGCAACTTTGGCAGCCTCCTCTGATGACTCCACTAGAACAGGGGATCTCTTAGCTTGAGTGAGATAGGGGCAAGAAACAACTTCCTTGGCCTCAGGCAAAGGCTTGGTAGTAGTTGTAGTCTTCCCAGATTGTAGCTTGTGGGGACTGCAATAGTTTCAGGGACAGCAAGAACAGAGTACCTGTATGTGTCAGGGCTTTCAACATCAGAATCATCTACATCAGAATCATCAGTGATATCGTGGAACAACAGGAGGATAAGAGGAGCTTCATTATCAGCAGGCTCAGAGTCAGTCATAGAGGGAGGAATTGAAAGAAACTGGGAAGAATTGTCAACCAAGAGTGTCTCTGCCTCTAGGTTGACTGTTCTTTTCCAAGCTGCTCTTTGGGATCAGCTCCTTCAACCTGCAGGTTGATGCAGACTTGAGAATGGTGACCTATCTGACCACAGTTGTGGCAACCCTGACGTTGAGGAGGAGTTTTCAAGTTCATGGTAAGGATACAAGGGCCACAAGAAGATGATCCAGAGTTAGAAGCGGCACAACTCTCCCAAATGACTGCCCCAGAATGGGTGAGGTGCATATCCTGCTGCAGCGTCTTTATACTCTTCAAGGAGTAAAGTATAGCCTATGGGCTTTGAAATTAAGGCACATAAGCTGGTTAACTTTGAGAGCTTGTGCACAAGCCCTATAAGCTTCATGAGCCGTCAATTGGCTGCTTGTTATTAATTGCTGCCCTTCCATGTAGGATCTGTCTGCAAATTTGGCTAGCGTCTCTTTAGGCTTGAAAAAAATATGCATGAAGGCGTCCTTCTTCACTTCTAGGCTAAAGTCACCACCAAACTTGTCAATCAGAAGCTGCTTCATATCTTCCCAAGTCTTGATAGTGGGTAGCTCAGGCACCACCACCTCCTGGCATGTTGGGTGTAAACAGGTCAGGTTTGTTCTTTCTTGACCTCATCTGATGCTTGTTTCATAGCAGTTTCATAAATAGTTAAGAAAGCTGCAATAGTCAAGGCTTTAGAATCAAAGACTTGCTTAAAGGTAGGCTTAAAGTGTGCCTCAGGAGTTGGGCCACCATTATTGCTATTGAGTACATTTATGCGCGGGGAGAACTCAGCTTTGGATTCAGAGGGGGGTTGTCTAGCCCATAGCTGTTGAACACTTTCTTCAAGGATTGTCAGGGTCTCAGTTGTGCGTGCACCTGTGTTGCAACTGAGTTTCCAAACTTGCCTGCTAACGTATCTTACAATACACAGGGGGTGCTCAATAAGTCACCCCTTGACGTATCTAACAACATGAGGCAATCTGATGGCAACGTCAAAGGGCGGGCACTTCATCCTAATTAGGAGCGCTGCCAATTTTACCTGCTGATCCCCGCACAAGTTATTCCTTGGCTTCAAACCCTACATGGAACTTCCCACTATGCCACCCCCTTGTGGCTTTTGGCTTCCCCATATAGTATATTAATCACAATGTTCTATTAATAAACAACACCTTATTTTTATTATTCTGTCCTTTCTATTGGCCTGTTGTCTTCCCCAATTCCAAATACTGAATCCTCATTGGTTCAGTTGCAACACCTGTATTGTTAGCTAGAGTAGTCTGTTGCTCAGTAACATCTAAGCACTGACCTTGGGTAGTGACAGCAGTGGAGAGCTCAGCCAGTCAAGAGGTTAGGGATGGCCCCACCAATAGGCAAGGGGCAAACCTGTCATTTACCAAGTTGATCAACTCACTCATCTCCTGCACGTCTCTGTCTAACTCAGCCTGGTCTCATTTCAAATGATCCACTTCATTAGCTAGAGCAATCAACTCCCTATTGCAGTGTATTCTAGGAGACCCAGCCAGGCCAGGCCAGGACAGCAGCCATCCTTATTGGCTACCCCAACTGGACTAGCAACAGTGGTTACCACCTTGCATAAGGTGGCAAGCTCCTGCTGCAACTCAGCAACTTGAGTGGTTAACACATGCACCTGAGGATCAGGCTGAGGCGCTTCAGTAGGACGTCCCTGACTGCAAGTAGTCAAACGTAGTTCTTAAATGGCATCCATATTCTCTGCTCCCTATTCACCAAGTCATCAGAAGGGGGAGAAGGCGGGGCATCAGGTTTGGGAGTGGACAGCTCATTTACCTGACTCTGAAGTTTGGCTATAGCAGCAGCAGTGGTAACTCTCTCTTGATCAAATTCTGCACTGAGTTCATTTAAACCTTGGGCAGCAAGGTCAGCTACCTGTTGCAATTGCTCAAAGTAATAGGAACTGAATGCATTGAGCTGCTGTACAAGTTGCTCAGTTGGAGAGATAAGCGTTTAGGGTGGAGTCTACTTGAGTGCGCCAGGGTTGTTCCAACTGGTGAAACTCATGTAGCCGCTCCCTAACTTACTCAGGGATGGACTGGCGCATTTGCTCAATAGAATTGACCAAACAGGTTTGGGAGGTGACAGAATCACGCTGATTGTCAGATACCAAGGAAAACAAGGAATGTATCCATTGTTGATAGGCGGCAAATTGGTCCCAGTGATGAGTAACAGCTGCTTGTAGAGACAAGATTTCCTGAATGTGGAGTCCCAACACCATCTGATGGTATACCAATGCAGGCTGTACAAAGGATGACAGTAGGTGTTCAGCGGAGCCAGCGGCTGAGAGGAGATGCTGAGGAAATTGAAGGGCCACAATTAATTTGTAGTATTCATCCCAACTGAACTGCAGCTGAAGGCAAGGGATGTCTCTGTCCGGGCTATCCCCAAGGCTACTACCATAACTTGCTCTAAGTCAGAGGCACCCATGGGGTAAGCAACTAGGCAAGGACCATTCCCAAGATTCAGTACAGTAGGGACAATAGGCGGGTCAGCAATATCTTCCTCAATGAGAGGGCTGGTAATTTCAGGTGAAGTTGACTCTTGTATAGGTGGAGACAAGGGACCTGAAAACGTAGATGCAAAAGGGATAACCAAGGGGCTTATAGCCCCTGTAGTGAGCACCATTTTTTTGTGTTCTGAGGCGCGGCACAGACACACAACAGGAAATCCTAACCTTTGGATTGGATTTGTACTAAGTCTTGGTTAGATGACAGGGAAGGCAATTGTGTTTACCTTGCAGCCCTGGATGAATAATCTCTACTAGTTGTGGCTAGAGAGAGGCGCAGAAGTACAGAAGACACAAAGACAAAAGTGTGAATATAACTTAATTTTATTGGTGAATAAGGAAATGTAATATATAGTGGTTGAGAATACCACAAAAAACTACCAGGAAGGTAGGATCACTTGCCACAGGTATGAGTGGGGCAAGTGAGCTGCGCAGAGTCAGGAAACCAAACAATCATATTTCCTGATTCAGTTATCTGCTCATTTTGAGAGGCAAAAGCAAAAGTGATGATTTGTCTTCAAAATGGCCTACCAAAGGAAAAATCAAAAGATGGTGAATAGAGGCATTCACAACACATATATAACAGGATGCAGGGACAACATTGACTCTCCTTCTTGAGTAAGAATGGCACCAAGACCAGTTGAACTTGCATCTGTCTCAATGTAGAACAACTTCAACCAATCAGGGAATCTCAGTATGGGGGCTTTGGAGAGTTTCTTCTTTATCCCTAAAAACTTGACTCTTGCTCCTGTCCCCAAACAAATTGGGTGTTCTTCCTTGTTAACGCAAACAATGGCTCTCCAAGTGTGGAGCAATTAGGTATTAATCTCCAGTAGAAATTCTCTGACCCCATAAAGCCCCAAACCTCTTGAACTGACTGTAGTGACCTCCTGCTTAATGTTGGGAATTTTGACCAAGCAATAATTCCAATTATGATGGAGCCCACAGATTGGGATTGCTACAAAAAATCTATAAATTAATAGTACAAAATAAAATGACACTAATTATGTGTCAGGGATCCACTCATTGGGAAGTCTTTCTCCAATTGAATAGAGTATAGCTCCCAAGTTGAATTTGATCAGAGTGGAACCTACTGGAATCTCTATCATTAACATGTGTAGAAGGTGACTAAAAAGGTGGAATCTTCCCAAGAAGGGAGTGAAGTATTTGAGGAGGTAATAGACACTGGTGTACCCCAAGACCAACCAGGAGGCCTTGGGGTGGATGATAGGTGGTAATTTAGCTGTTTCAACGTAAGGGGCATGTCTTTGACGCGGACCAAAACAATACCAAATTGAGTCTTCAAATTTGTCCGTAGGTGTTGGTTTGGGTTTTTCAAATTTAGCATTTGCTTGCCCATTGCTTTTTAACACACAAAAAGTCCATACAAGGAAGATGAACTTCATGTTGTTGGGGAAGAACCCTTAGAATCTATAAATCAAGTGTTTAGAATTAAAAATATAGATTTATTGGTTGATAGGAATAAAAGAAATTGTTGGAGCATTTGGAAGGGAAGAATCTGCCAGTTTAAATACTGAGCTCAAGTGATGAAGGGAACATAGTGGTTACCAGGTGATCCTGAAATAATAAATTGAAAAGTATTGCCTTGCAGGTCTGCAGCAGGCTGAAGCCTGCAATGCAAGAATAAGAAGTTATTTGAGTTATTGCATTGCAGGGTACTTCTGCACCATGGTGGGGATGGTATTTTGGCTCTGAATGAGGAATATTTCTCTTGCTTGGTATCTTTACTTCTTGTGATTGGCTAGATGGTTCCCCTGAACAGTGGCAGTTGGTGTTTACGCATTTAATTTTAAGTTGATTGGATTCTTTAGCAGTTTCAGAGCTCAATTTTAAGCCTATACGGTGGTTCCCGTGGGATTTATCATCTGGGCCTTGATTAATAAAATTTAGAGTAGAATTTATATAGTTGGTTTGGTTGGAGCTTTTGCTTTTGCTTTTGAAAGTGCATTCATTAATTGTTTTCAAATGCAGATTCAAATTAAATAATCCAAATGATCTGCTGTTGTAAGTATTGTCAATTTTAGCATTTAAAAATGCAGTTTCCAATTTTTCTTCTGTACTAAGGGATCCAAGATTGGTTGCATTGTTTGGGAAAGTGATAGAATCCCTTACATTATGAATGCGCTTGCAGACATGGTTTGCAGCTACCAAACAATATAAATTGTTAGTATAAACTATATGCATATTGGATCAGCAGCAGTCTTTGGACTCAAACCTTAAACTAGCCAATGAAACACGCCACTGTGGCAATTGACTGAGACATAATTTGCCGCCGCAGCACTTAATAAATATACAAAGTGCCACGGCGCCGCCTAGTGATTGGATTAGGCGCCAAACTACTTTTACAGCAAGCACCAACTGAAAATTATTGCAGGAACCACAGCGCCGCCTTACTTTTACGTCAAGCGCCAAGGCGCTGGGTTCAATTCCCCATAATCTTGAATTCCTTTAATTTTCACACTAATAAGCATTAAGCTGCAGCATGCCAAGGAAGCAAGAAGTGATCCTTAAGTACCTAAATTATTCCATGCCAGCAAGAATCACCTGTGCTGGGTGAAGATGAAGATATTCTATTGGTTAACGTGCAAGAAGTGCCAAACCTAGATTAATAATTACCCATATTAGGGGCGTGTTAGAATGTCCTAGAAGATATTGCTAGGAGCCCAGGGATTACCCTTGTATTAGGTATAAGAAGAATTAATCATTCACAATAAAATCAATCTTAAAATCTTGAACAATTTTTAATCTGGTTGACCTTTATCTTATTTAAGTGTTTCAGTGTGATCAGAAGCCATTGCTGGACAATAATCATGGTTCCATTCACTCCTGGATCTTCTGATACAATACTACTCATATCCTCACACATGACTGTATTCTGGAAAATGTCCTGTGCCCTATAATCTCTAATAATTTTTGCGCTGTAATGCAAAAAGCGCGACACTTAACAAAGGAATAACTCTCTCAGGACTTGGTTTAATCCTTTGAGAATTCACAATATTCCCTAACACATTGACCTCTTAACAGGCAAGCTTAGTATTAGATACACCAATCTTCATCATTTGCTTTCTCAATCTGGAAAAATACTTCATCAAGATCCTCTAGATGTTGTTCCCAGGAAGGGCAATATAATAATATTGTCTATATGTACTGAGACAGATCTAGGCTGTAATCCTGACATAATCTGGTCCATTACACTCTGAAACACAGCACCTATTGACTTTATTCCTAGTGGCAAGACTTTCCATTGATACAGACCATCAGGTGTAGAGAATGCCATGACCTCCTTAGACTTCTCATCAATTAAAAATTGATGATGTTGCAATATCTTTGATTACTCCCTCTCAGGGTATTAACTCCCTGAGTAGTTCACCAAATGAGACACCAAATGGTTCACTGTCTACTCAATAGATTGGTGGCACCCCTATCATTCAACCATCTACTATGGGGATCACACAATCCAGCTCCTAAGTGGAACACAACTTGAGTAAGCCTTGTGACTTAAGAGGAACACTACTCAGATAAGCCCCATGACCATCATGACGTACATGGACAACATGTGGCTTCCCATGATACTTTATAATACCTTCTATTCATATCAAATAAAGTATCATTCTTCTCTTAAAAATTCCCCTTTTATTTGTTTATTATACTTCCTGGAAGTATAATATCAACAGTGGTAGCACAGATAGGTTATCCATACCTACCCAACTCAAAGGAAAAATTCCTCCTAAGAAAAAGACTCAAACAATGGTACTCTCTGGCGGCTGGAGAGATTACAAAGTAGGACAAGACGTCCCCCCTGGACTTGTCATCTACAATAATCTCCTTGTGCCCATTGACCAGTACAATGCCCTCAAAACTCACAGTCTGTTCCCTACCACGCCAACTACAACAGCGTCTACACAACCTAAGATACCTAACACTGTGTTTCAATGCTTACATACCACTGAAATTGGCGCCTTTGCAGGACTA
This sequence comes from Entomophthora muscae, assembly GCA_014839935.2. NCBI lineage: Eukaryota > Fungi > Entomophthoromycota > Entomophthoromycetes > Entomophthorales > Entomophthoraceae > Entomophthora > Entomophthora muscae. The sequence continues at coordinate 172,704 of QTSX02002964.1, forward strand.
CGCTGTGAGAACACCTCTCTTTGGATCAACAGCACTAAGAGCAAGTTTGCACAAGTGGAGTACCCCCAAAGACTCTGGGTTAGTGAAGTTGCCCTTTGCACCACAGGAACTGCCTTGCGTTTTGTTACCAAATGGCTAGCCCAACACCCTGATCAGAAGGAAAACTGGGAAGTGTTCAAAGCCGCATTCCTCAAAAGATTCTCCATGAAGGATTCAGATGTAGTGATTATGACCAAACTCTGAACCTTCAAAATGACAGAAAAGTTGAGGAATACATTACCGCATATAAAGGATTATGTGACTGTGCGCCCAACATCATCAACTTTGATGAACCTGGACCACGTCTGGACTTCTACAATGGCCTTCCCACACACATTAGGCGTCAGTTTGACATGACCTGCTGCAAGAACCTTGAGAATGTGTTTCTAGAAGGGAAACACGCAGCTCAGAAGTCTGACAATATACACGCCTCCAGCAAATGCAAGGACAACCCTGCAGTTAAAAGAGAGCCTCGCCCCAATAAGCAAAACAACTGAGCCAACGGTTGCAACCTCAAAACGGGAATCACACTTCACAAGCCAACCAGGCTAGCCTTAGATACCAACAAGGAGGGAAAAGCTCAGGGGAGTACTTAGGCAAGCAGCCCTCCCCCTCTTCACAAGACTTGTACAGAGAACAGGACGTGGACTCCATCACCATGATCCAAGTTCCCTCCAGCAACCCTCTCCTGTTTGCCGCCTAATCTGGAAATAAACTCCTTACCTATCCTTTACGTTCTTGCAGATACCAGGGCACAGTGCTATTTGACACTGGAGCCAATCAATTGCTTGTTAACAAGAGTTTTGCAGACCTCATGAAGTTACCTACCATTCAAAGTAACATCAAGAGAGTTGTCATAGCGGACAACCACAGCACACCAGTTACCTGTGAGACCAAACCTTTCCGGGCCCAAATTAAAGACGTCCAAACAACAATTAGTGGCCCCATCATCCCAATCCCAAAGTACAATATCATACTTGGATTAGATTGGATGCAAAAGACAAAACCTCACATAGACTGGGACAGTGCCATCCTCACAATCCAGCAAGGAGAAGTCCACTATCACGTGTACCTGACACACCTTGACACTCTCATGAGAGACCACATATTTGTAAAGGTCATGGAAACAGAAAAAGAAACTGACATCAGCAAAATCAATTGGAACACATGTACATATGAAGTCATCCACTTCAAAAACACAGAAATCCAACACAAACAGAACCCAATTAGAGACCAGCTAGTCAATGAGTTTCCCTCTGTATTCCAAGAATCACTACCTGGACTGCCCCCTGATTAGGGTATCCAAAATGAGATCAATTTAAAAGATAGCGTGCCTAAAGCACAACCCATCTACCGCCTCACACCACAAGAAGACGACACTCTGAAAGCCTACCTTGACAAAGCACTTGAGAAAGGCCTCATCAGATCTTCAAAATCACACTTTGGTGCCGCTGTCTTCTTTGTGGCAAAGAAAGATGGAGGCCTCTGCCTAGTCACAGACTACAGGGCCCTCAACAAGGTCACAATAAAGAACAGGTATCCCCTGCCCCTAATTGATGACCTTTTTGATGCCCTGGGGGGTCCCAAATCTTCACAAAAATTGATTTGACAGCAGGATATCACCAAATTTGCGTGAAACCTGAAGACATTCCAAAGACTGCATTTAGGACTAAGTATGGATCCTTTGAATGTGTTGTCCTCAATTTTGGCATGACAAACGCTCTCAGTACCTTTGTAACCTTCATGAATGAAGTATTCAAGGAACACATTGGGAAAAGAGCAATCATCTACCTGGACAACATCATCATTTATAGTCCCAACCTACAACAACACTGGGAAGACGTCCTCATAGTCCTCCACACCCTGCAGGAAAACCAACTGATTGCCAAACCATCCAAATGTGAGTTCTTCTCAACTGAACTCCCCTTCCTTGGTCACATCATCAGCAAGGACGGTATCAAGCCAGATCCAGACAAGATACGCGCTATAACAGAAATGCCAGCCCCAAGAAACAAGAGCAAGCTCCGCACTTTCCTTGGAATGGTAGCATATGTACGCAGGTTCATCCCTGACTGGGGCACCCTAACAGCCCCCCTATCAGCCATCACTGGGAAAACAACCAAGTTTGTCTGGACACCTTTACAAGATCAGCATTTCCGCCAGCTGAAGGAGCGCATGGTTACTGCCCCCATCTTGCAATACCCAAACTGTGAGGGTATCTATGAGCTAGAAACCAACGCCTCTGATTATGCCATAGGAGGAGTCCCCCGTATCTAAACGGCCCAGAAAGACTTCCTCCCTGTGGAATATGAATCCAGGAAGCTATCAGATGGCAAAAAAAGATACCCTATACACAATAAGGAGTTGGTTACCATCATACACTGTCTCATGAAATGGTGTTGTTATCTGGAAGCAGCTCAAACATTCAAGGTGCTCACCAATCATAAATCCTTAGTGTTCTTCAAAACACAACAACACCTGTCAAGAAGACAAGCCAAATGGATGAGCCTCATACAGAGGTACCCCATGCAAATTAAATAGCAACCAGGAAAGGAAATGCTTACTGCAGATGCCCTATCAAGGCTGTACAGCAAGCATGCCCTTTGCACTGATGGAAACCCCAACTGGCTCATGTTAATCATGGGGAATCTCCAGGAAGGGTTCCCACCTGGCACACCAATGAACATCCAAGAGAAAGTCCTCAAGAACAAACATCTGTTCAAAAACGTATATGGTACCCTCCACCAAATCCTTTCAAATGGTGACACAGTACCCTACGTTCCGTCAACACAAAAGATTGACACAATCCTCCAATATCACAGAGATTTGGGACACACCCATAGCAGAAACTTGCATGACTATCTTAAGACTTGCTACTGGTGGCCCAACATGCTAGATGATATCAGAGAAGTACTAAAACAATGCAAGGTCTGTGAAAAGTACGCCCAAACCAAAGCTCTACCCACATCAGTGGTACCCATGTCTATCACACAACTCTTCAAGGTATGGCTGTTGGATATTGTGGGACCAATTCCTGGCAAAAACAAAGGGAAAAGGTATATCATAACAGCCATCAACTATGCAACCAGATGGCCCGTAGCACAAGCCACAAAAGAGCACAAAGGCAATGACGTGAGACAATTCATTGGCAAGGAGATCATAGCTAAGTTTGGAAAACCCAACCTCTTAATCACAGATGGAGGCACTGAACTCAAAGCTATTGACACCAACATATACCTTGCCAAAAATGAAATAAACCACATCACAGCCAGCTCATATCACCCCCAGGCAAATGGACATGTATAACAACTAAACAGCTCTCTAGTGGAAGCCCTCAGTAAGCTATCTGTCAACAATCCAAAAGCCTGGGTTGACATGTTATAACCGCCCTTATGGTCTGCAGAAGATGAGTCAACCGCAATATAGGCAAAAGCCCCTATGAACTTGTCTATGGTCAGAAACCTTCACTTGTCAGTACAACCACGGGACCACAACTGCCACTTCCCAAGAAGATTCCAGACAGCAGTGACCCAAAAGTACTACAAGCCAGAAAAGACCAAGAGATGATGGAACAACAAAGCGTTCAGCAAGAAGCAATCCTGCTACAACAAGAAAGGTTCCAAGTCCAGGAAAAGATCTGGGTTGTCAACCACAACCAGCACAAATTAGACCCAGGATTGTGCAGACCAGGCATTGTCATGGAGGTGAAACCCAATAACACGTACTCATCAAAGGGATTGGAGCTCAAACCAAACTAAAACGTATGCATCATGATCAACTTTGTCTGTGTAAGGCAAGAGCAGCCCAACAAAATTCAAGACTCCCTGTTCCTAACGCCAAACTAATCAATACCAGGCCTGTATACCAGATACCCTCAAGAAGATTCCCAAGACTCCGCCTTCCAGCACCCCATGGGGAGATGTCACAACATCTTTGATTACTCCCTCTTGGGGAATTAGCACCCTGAGTAAATCACTGAGAAGCTCACCAAGTGGTTCACCGCCCAGCCAATAAACTTTGGGCACCATTATCAGTTAACCATCTATGACGGGATCACTTGATCCAGGTCCTAAATGGAACACAACTTGATTAAGCCTTGTGACTCAAGAGAAACATTACTCAGATAAGCCCTGTGACCGCCATGACGTACATGGACAACATGTGGCTTATCATGATACTATATATTAACCTATATTCATATTCAATAAAGTATCATTCTCTTCTTAATCTTCCCCTTTATTTTGTTTATTATACTTCCCAGAAGTATATACACAACACACCCTACATAGTGTTTTAATTTTCACACTTTTGACCTTAGGAACTTTGACCCAAGGAAATTGCCCTAAATTTGGGTGTTTTCTTATGGTTAACCTTAACCAAACTTCTTGACACAGTCAAGGCAATTAAACAATATAATTAAATTCTCATTAATTATATTCCAAGCATATATTAATTAACCTTCCCATTTAATTAATCTGTTTGAAGACAACAAGTCTTCACTTGACACAGTCAAGTTCATTTTGGCCCTATGATTAAATCCTCATCAATCATGTCGTGTTCTGAGGCGTGGCACAGACACACAACAGGAAATCCTAACCTTAGGATTGGATTTGTACTAAGTTTTGGTTAGATGACAGGGAAGGCAAATGTGTTTACCTTGCGGCCCTGGAAGAATAATCTCTACTAGTTGTGGCTAGAGAGAGGCGCAGAAGTACAGAAGACACAAAGACAAAAATGTGAATAGAACTTAAATTTTATTGGGTATAAAGAATGGGAATATATAGTGTGTAGCTTTACCACAAAACAGTACATGGACAGTAGTATCACTTGCTACCAGCACTAGTGGGGCAAGTGAGTTGTGCAGGATCAAGAAACCAAACAATTGTATTTCCTGAGTCAGTCATCAACTCATTTTGAGAGGTGAAAGCAAAAGCAAGCAATTTGTCCTCAAAATAGCCCATCAAAGACAAAATTGAAACATGGTGAATAGCAGTATTCCCAACATTGCCCTCCCCTAGATTGGCCTTAGGGGGGTGGTATTTACAAAGGAACTTTGTGTGCACTTGAGCAAAAGGATGGCCACTGGACAGGAGCTTTACAGTATATTTGGCCCCTTGCTTAAAGGTCACTTCTAAAGGGCCAATTCACAGAGAGTCCAACTTATGTGCGCAACCACCTACTCTGTGTTGAATTAAAGTAAATGGTCACCAACATTGCATTCAGGTAGGGGGAGCGTCCAGCATTATTAGGAGAGAGCTCAAGCACCTTAGTCTTATATGCAGAAGTGTAGGGAGTGGCCTGTATATCAATTACGCGGTTGACTAGATCCTTGATGTGGTCGTCAGGATTCATGGCCTTATCAGAGGTAAACAGGGGGCTCCCAAGAGCAATGGGGTAGTAGCCTCTTGCCCATACAGCATAGCAAAGGGGGAGTACCCAGTGATACAATGTTTGCTAAGGCAATATGCAAAGAGAGCGGCAGGTAGGTATAGATACCAGTTGGCAGTGTCAGAGAAGGGGAGCTTCCTCATGATGAAGACCAGAGTCAAATTAGCACACTCAACCGCCCCATTGGTAGAAGGATTGTAGGGAGCAGGGAAGGACTGGTGTGATCCCAAAGCTTTGACAACAGAGGTTATCAGCTTGGCATTAAAGTTAGTCTCATTATTGGAGAGTAACACTTGAGGATAACCATGGTGGTAGAAAACATCATCTAACAGAAAGGCAACAGTTGTTTTAGCCGTGATGTCTTAGTTGGGCAAGCTTCAACCCACTTGCTGAAGTGATCAACAGCAATCAGAATAAAGCAACACCCAGAACACAAGTGGGGGAGAGGACATACCACATCAATGCTGAAAGTGTGGAAGGCATGTTGCGGGGGGACTAATTTGAACTTGTGGGCAGCAGCTTAAGGCCTTTGCAGCTGGCAATTGTGGCAGCTAGCAATGACGTCTGGGATCAGCAGGCAAAGGTTCTCCCATAAGTAGTTCTTCTGAATCCATTCAAAAGTCTTGGCAATGCCTTCATGCCCAGTCTCTTTATGAGCTTGTGAAACTATTGAGAGACAAAGACTGGGTTGTAAATAAGGCAGATACTGGTCTCATACTTTCTTGAAGAGCTGATTGTTGTGTATGAGGGTATCTTTGGATAGCTTGGACTAGACCAGTTGTACTTCTTCTGTCTCAGCTCCCAAGAAAAAGGGTACCCAATTAGTCTGTACAACCAGTCAGCCTCCGCAGGATGTAAAGCAAGAATGGGCATTCTGGAGAACCCATCAGTGTTCTGATGTTTTCTCAGGGCAATGGATTGCTGTGAAGTTGTATCACTGCAGACGTAGAGCCCATCTATATAGGAGCCCTTCAGGTTCCTTAAGCTGCTGTAACCACTTAAGAGAAGCGTGGTCAGTGACAACTGTGAAGTGGGTGTTGTAGATGTAGTGACAAAACTGCTTGACTGCATGCAAAACGGCAAGGCAGTCTTTCTCCGTGACACTATAGTTCTTCTCATGCTTGTTTAGCACACGGGAAGTATAGGCTACAGGATGGTCCACACCCTTTTCTTTGAGCTGGGCCAAGATAGCCCTAATAGCAAGATCACTAGCATCAGTGTATAGGATGAATTCCTTATCATAGCCAGGATACACTAGGATGGGCGCTTCTTTGAGTTTCTGCTTTAAGGTCTCAAAGGCTTGCTGTTGGCTGGCGGTCCATTCAAAAGGGACATTACGTAACAGTTGGACCAGAGGTTCACTAGTATCAGAAAAGTTGGGGATGAATTTCCTATAGTAGCCCATCATACCCAGGAAGACTTGTACTTCTTGCAAGTTGGTGGACGGAAGCATTTTGTCAATGGCTTTAACCTTCTTAGTCATTGGGCAAATCTCCGTCTGGGTTACCTTGTGACCCAAGAATTCAAGACGTTCTTTGAAGAAGGCGCACTTGGAAGGTTTCAGTTTGAGGCCAGCTTCTTGGATCTTTATGAACACCTCTTTGAGATGAGCCAGGTGATTGGTGAAGGTAGCGCTGAAAACTGTTATATCATCCAAGTATACTAGGATGCACAACAACTTCAAGTCACAAAGGATGGAGTTCATGGCCCTTTGGAAGGTGGCCAGGGCGTTGCAAAGTCCCTGTGGCATGCAATTAGGCTCAAAAAGCCCTTCAGAAGTAATAAGCGCATCTTTCTGACAATCCTTGGGCAATAGGTCAACTTGCCAATATCCAGACGCCAGATCCATGGCAGAGAAGAACTTAGAGCCTCCAAGACGTCAGAGAGCATCACCAATACGTGTCAAGGGGTACAAGTCCTTCTTGGTCAAAGAGTTCAATTGGCAATAGTCCATCACAATACAATGACCCCTATCTTTCTTCTTTAAGATGAGTAGCAGAGATGCCCAAGAACTTTGGAAGGGTGCCAGCAGCCCAGCGTCTAACAGTTGTTTGAGCCCTTTAGATACTTGGGCGTCTTCTACATGACTGCAGTGATATGGTTTAGCACAGAAGGGGGGCATTGCCAGTGTCAATCTGATGGATAACGCCTTTGGCTAACCCATAATTGGTACTGTCCTTAGCAAAGATATTGGAAAATTGGTCTAGTAAATTTAGCACCTCTTTCTGTTGAACTGGGGACAGTTGAGGGAAGTCTTGAGCAGTGAACAAAGATAGAACTTGCAGCTAATCCTCTGGTAGGTTAAAATCTTGAAACTTGCCAAAGGGATGAAGATACAGGACATCAGGAGCGCACAACAACTTTCCATATCCAACAACCTGCCCCCTAAATACGGTCATGGGGATTGCAGTCAGGTTGGCTACCAAAAACTTAACAGGGTCTTTATGAGAGACATCTAGGATTCCAGGACAGAGGTAAGGTTTGTTGCGTCCTAATGAGGGGGAGAGTACAACTCCAAGAAGGTGCGTTCAGGCAGTTCATAGGATATCTGGGAGTCTAGGATAGCCTGGGAGCTAGGGGGGATGGTGACAGCAGACGTGGCTAGGAGAGGAATCCCCTCAGACGCAGGACAAGCCATAGGAGGACACTTCATGTTGGTGGAATGGGTTTGGTATTTTAGGGTGAAAACTCCAGTGGGGTACTCTGGAGTACATGTCTTCAACCGTTTACCAGGAACTTTGATGGGCTCTTCAAAGATCAAGGGGACTTCATAGCCTAGAATAGAGAGGTAGCCATCTTTTAAGTTGATTATCCTATTGTATTCCCTAAGAACTGGGTGCCAACTAGGAGATTGTAACTCTCATTTTCCAAGACAACTGCTGGCACAGCTAGAAGAAGTTTTCCAAACTGCATGGGTAGAGCAGAGTACACCCCTATGGCTTGGGTCATAGATAGCCCAGCTGTGCCATATGACTGGTGATAATTAAGGTCAGGGGCAAGTTTGAGTTTCTTCACAAGCTTGGAGGAGACAACATTGACTGGTGAGCCAGTGTCTAGAACGGCCTTGATCTTCACTTTTTGAATGGATATCTCTACTTGAGTGGTAGTGCAACCAAAGGGGGGAGGACAGCCAGGATATCTTGAGCCTCTGCTAGTTCCTTATCCCACTTCTCAATCAAACATCTTAATCCCAGGAACTCCTTATAAACAGTCTGGAGAGAGAGAAAAACAGATACATTCTTGAAGACAGCATCAGCAACCTCAGCAGCTTCTTCTGACGGCTCCACTAGCACAGGGGACCTCTTAGCCTGAGTGAGGTAGGGGCAAGAGACAATTTCTTTGGCTTCAGGCAAAGGTTTGGTAGTAGTTTTAGTCTTTCCTGAATTTTGTGTTTGGCACTAGGGGACAACATCCAGGAGGACACAGCAGGAAATCTTTATTACAAAACATTTGAGGTTTGAAGCTAGTCTTGGGTTAGCCTTCAGGGCAAAATTAAGGGCACATACCTTAATTTCCTGCAAAACAAGATGTAAAAGTCCTTTTGGCAGAAAAGACAGGAAAAGCTTGAATATTATAAAATCCAACACAAATGTGGATAAACTTAAACTTTATTAGGAATGAATATTCTACTTTAAATAGTAGACAAGGGACGGTTATCACTCAATAAGAAGACAGAGTGGCTGAGGAGGTCACGCTGGGATAAAGTCATACCAGGATCAACCACAGACAGGTACAATAATCCAGAATGGGTGGATATTGAACCAGACCCATTTACAGAAGGCAGGGAATTTCCAAACTTGAAGGCAAAACCAGCCAAATCTTTGCAATTATTAATATTTGAAGGCCAAATCAAAATAGCATTAATTGTGCAATTTACAACACTGAACATAACTTATAGGGGACTGTAATGGTTTTTTGAACAGCCAGAACGGAGTACCCATATGCATCAGTGTTGTCAGTATCAGAGTCATCCAGGTCAGAGTCATCAGAGATATTGTGAAACAAGAGGAGGATAGGAGGAGCCTCATTATCAGCAGGATCAGAGTCAGCCATAGAGGGAGGGATTGAAAGAGACTGGGAAGAATTGTCAACCAAGAGTGTCTCTGCCTCTAGGTTGACTGTTCTTTTCCCGCCTGCTCCTTGGGATCAGCTCCTTCAACCCGCAGTTTAGTGCAGACTCAAGAATGATGACCTATCTGACCACAGTTGTGGCAACCTTGGTGCCTAGGAGGATTTTGCAAGTTCATGGTAAGAATATGAGGACCACAAGAAGTTTACCAGAGTTAGAAGCAGCTTGACCTTCCCTAACAACTGCACCAGAGTGGGTAAGGTGCATATCCTGCAACAACGTCTTTATACTCTTTGTGGAAGAAAGCATAGCCTTATGGGCTTTGAAGTGAAGGCACAGAAGTTAGTTAACTTTGAGGGCTTGAGCAGAAGCCGTGTAGGCTTCATGGGCTGTCAACTGTCTGCTAGTGGTCAGCTGCTGTCCTTCCATGTAGAATCTGTCTGGAAACTTGGCTAGTGTCTCTTTAGGCTTGAAAGCAATATGAATGAAGGCATCCTTCTTTACTTCCAGGCTAAGGTCACCACCAAACTCATCAATCAGAAGCTGCTTCATATCTTTCCACATCTCAATGTAGGGTAGTTCTGGAACAACTACCTCTTGGCAGGTTGGGTGTAGACAGGTCAGAATGTGTTCCTTCTTGACTTTATCTGAGGCCCTTCTTATGGCAGTTTTGTAGATAGTTAGGAAAGCTACAATGGTTGAGGTTTTAGGATTAAAGACTTGCTTTAAGGTAGGCTTGAAGTGTGCCTCAGGCGTTGGGCCACTATTTTTGCTATCAAGTACATTTATATGCGGGGAGAATTCAGCTTTGGATTCAGAGGGGGGATGTCTAGCCCACAGTTGTTGAACACTCTCCTCAAGGGTCTCAGGGTCTCAGCAGCGCAGGCACCTGTATTTTTAGCTAGAGTAGTATGTTGTTCAGTAACATCTAGGCGTTGGCCTTGGGTGGTCACTATTGTGGAGAGTTCAGCCAGACATGAAGTAAGGGATGGCCCCACTGAGAGGCAAGGGGCGAATTTATCATTTACAGATTCAATTACTTCATTCATTTCTTGTATGTCTCTATCCAGCTCAGTGTGGTCCCGTTTCAAATGATCCACCTCTTTAGCTAGGGCTATTAACTCCCTAGCGCATTGGATTTGAGATGCTCCAGATAAACCAGGGCAGCAGTCATCTTCATCAACAACCCCAACTGGACTAGCAGCAGTTGCCATCATTTCACGTAAGGCGGCAAGTTCTTGCTGTAGCTCCGCAACCTGGGTAGTCAGTTCAAGAACCTGGGGGATCAGGTTGAGCGCCTAAGCAGGACGTCCCTGACTGCAAGTAGTCAAACATAGTTCTCAAATGGCGTCCATTATTCTCTGCTCTCTATCCACCAAGTCATCAGAAGGGGGGAGAGGGCAGAACATCTGGCTTGGGCGTAGATAGTTCATTTACTTGACTCTGGAGTTTGGCTATGGCAGCAGCGATGGCTGCTCTTTCTTGCTCAAATGTGGTACTGAGTTCATTAAGGCCGCTAGCAGCAAAGTACGCTAACTGCTGTAGCAGCTCAAAGGAATATGTATTGAAGGCATTGAGCTGTTGCACAAGTCACTCAAAGTCAGTGAGATAAGCGTTTAAGGTGGAATCCACCTGAGCTTGCCAGGGTTGTTCTAGCTGGTGAAACTTGTGTAGACGTTCTCTCACGTATTTGGGGATAGACTGGCGCATTTACCAATAGAATTAGCCAAACAGGCCTGGGAGGTGACAGAGTTGCATTGATTGTCAGATACCAAGATAAACAGGGAATGAATCCACTATTGATAGGCAGCAAACTGGTCCCAGTGATGAGTAACTGCAGTTGCAGAGACAAGATTTCTTGGACGGGGAGCCCCAACACCATCTGATGGTGGGCCAAGACAGGCTGCACAAAGGATGATAGTAAGTGCTCAGCAGAGCCAGCTGCTGAGAGGAGATATTGTGGAAATTGAGGAGCCACAATTAATTTGTAGTATTTAGCCTGACTTGAACTGCAATTGAAGGCAAAGGATGGCTCCTTCACGGGCTATCCCAAGTGCTACTGACATGACTTGTTCTAAGTCAGGGGTACCCATGGGGTAAGCAACTAGGCAGGGACCATTCCCAAGGTTCAGTATAGTGGGGTTAATAGGCTGGTTGGAAATGTCCTCTTCAATAGGAGGACTGGTAATTTCAGATGAAGCCGACTCTTGTATAGGCGGAGGCAAAGGACCTGAAAACGTGGATGCAAAGGGATAACCAAGGGGCTTACAGCCCCAGTAGTGAGCACCATTTTTGTTGTGTTCTGAGGCGCAGCACAGACACACAACGGGAAATCCTAACCTTAGGATTGAATTTGTACTAAGTCTTGGTTAGATGACAGGGAAGGCAATTGTGTTTACCTTGCAGCCCTGGATGAATAATTTCTACTAGTTGTGGCTAGAGAGAGGCGCGGAAGTACAGAAGACACAAAGACAAAAGTGTGAATATAACTTAATTTTATTGGTGAATAAGGAAATGTAATATATAGTGGTTGAGAATACCACAAAACACTACCAGGACAGTAGGATCACTTGCTACCAGCATTAGTGGGGCAAGTGAGCTGCGCAAAGATCAGGAAACCAAACAATTGTATTTCCTGAATTGGTTATCAACTCATTTTGAGTAGCAAAAGCAAAAGCAAGAGATTTGTCTTTGAAATGGCCCACCAAAAGCAAAAATGACACATGGTGAATAGCGCTATTAACAACAAATCATATTCCAGGGTATCAATTAATTAACCTTCCCAGTTAATCAGTTTAAGACACCTAGTCTCATAATCCAAACTGTTCAGATTATTCATTACGGCCCTCAATTAGTACAGCCTAATTGATTCCTGGGTATCATTTCTACACTGTAAAGTCTCTCCAAGGCCAATCCTTTTGTTTTGAATTTCAACCTATGAAATTCATCACAATTCAACCTCTTTGTGAAACCACAGCCCAATGTGACTGTAATACGGTCACAATGAGTCATCCACTGAGAGTGATTAGCTTTTGTTCATGATATTGTATTTGGTAATTTGAGTTGTCTTCCTAAATTGTCTTTGTATGAATGGATAATTAGGTTGCAGGTCACAAACCTGCTTACTCAGAACCTTGCTGGTGGGTCAAGCCTGCTGTTTTGACACCCCCTGGCTGAGAGTTAGCCTCCACTGGGGCCAGGTTGTCAGGGAGGTTGTTGGGAGCTTGGGCGCCATACTAGACCAACTGCTGTTTAGTGGCGGGTAACACGGTCTCACATTGCTTTTGTTTTGCCTTGCAAGGCCTAAGACAATCATGGTGGAAGATTTTGTCCTGTTTGCGCTTCCTGAGTCCTTGCACAAGGTAAGTGTTGTTGTTGTTTACCTTTAGGATTATTGTGGGACCAACTTTCTCTGGTTGTAGTTTGCTCTTGTTGCTATTCATGACCCAGACCTCATTGCCAACTTCATGTCTGTCTTTGAGGGGGGAAAAGGTCTGCTGAATATGTCCTTCTTCTTTTTCTGTTTGGTTGCTTTTGGCCTGCACAATTTGTGGATCTCAACGGGGAGGAACCTTGTTTGGTATCTCTAATTTGGGTCCAGATAGTGCCTGTATGATATTGGATTGTGTTCCATAAACAAGCTCAAAGGGGCTTTTGCTGGTGGATCTGTTCACATGGGTCCGGCATACAAGTAGTGCAGTTGGAAGCTGTTTGTATCATTCCTCAGGTCTCCCAGCGGTGAGCTTGGCCAGTGCTTGCACAAGGCTTCCATTTAGCCGCTCCACATGTCCATTGGCCTGAGGGTGGTAAGGTGTTGTCACTGTGTGTTGAACCCCATTCTTGGTGAGGTATACGTTGGTATTTTCAGAGGTTGATTGTTTGCCTCCATTGGTTATCAGGTGTTCTGGTTTTCAAAAATTGCTGATGATTTTCTGTTCTATGAAGTGTTATACGTTGTTGCCAGTATGAGTTTTAACTGCTTGGGCTACTGGCCAGCGTGTGGCAAAGTTGATGGTGGTGATGATGTAATTTTTGTCATTGTGTTTCCCAGGCATAGGTCCTACAATATCCAAGGCCCACACTTTAAATGGTAATTGTGTATGGATGGGTAATACTGACTTAGGCAGGGTCTCACTCTTTGCAAACTTTTCACACACCTCACAATGTTCCAGGACTTCTTGAACGTCACGGTATAAGGTTGATCACCAGGCCTTGTGTCCTAGGAACTTGTAAAGGTTTTGACTCTTTGTGTGGCCAAGATCTCTGTGATATTGCAAGGTGGTATTGACTTGCTGGTGCGTGGGGATGTACGGTATGGTTGTCCCATCAGACATCTTTTGGTGTAGAGTTCCATAGACGTTGGCAAATAGGTGTTTGTTTTTGATAACAGTTTCCTTTGTGATATTGGTAGTTCCAGGAGGAAAACCTTTGTCTTTGGTACGTAGCACCAAGAGAGGCCAATCAGGGTCAAACCTATTTTCTCCTCTTGTGGCTTGGACGTATAATTGGGATAATGCATCAGCCATGGCCAGCTCTGGGCCCAGCTTGTACTGTATAAGCATGTTGAACCTTTCCAAAAGTTCCATTTATCTGGCTTGTTTGTGGGATAAATTTTCTTGGGTATTAAAGTAGATGAGTGATTTGTGGTCTGTCAGGGCTGTGAACTCTTCTTGCTGCTCTAAGTAGCAACACCATTTGACTAGGCAATGTACAATTGCCAATAACTCTTTGTTGTGTATGGTGTATTGACACTTGCCATCTGTCAACTTGTGTGATTTGTAGGCCACGGGCAGGAAATCACCATTGTTGTTTTTGATCCGCAGCACTCCCCCAATGGATGCATCAGAGGTGTCTGTCTCCATTTGGTATTCCCCGTCACGTTTCAGATATTAGAGGATGGGTGCCATTGTGAGTTTTTCTTTGAGGCGTCTGAAGCAAAGCTCACATTGGGGGGTCCATACAAATTTTGTATTTGGTACCAGTTATGGCAGATAGAGGCGCAGCCAGGACCCCACAGTTAGGGATAAAGTGTTGTACGTAGGCAACCATCCCCAGGAAAGTGCAGAGTTCTGACTTGTCTTTGGGTGGCGGTATTTTGCAGATGGCTTGGATTTTCTGACTGTCAGGTTTAATGCCGTCCTTTGAAACTATGTGTCCCAAGAAGGATAGTTGCTCGCAGAAGAACTGGCACTTGGAAGGTTTGGCCAATAGCTTGTGTTGTGCAAGGGTGGCAAAGACTGCTTCCAGATCCTTGTGGTGCTGTTCCACCAAGGGGCTGTAAACAATGATGTCATCTAGGTATACCAGGGCATGCTTGCCAATGTGGGGTGCAAACACCTTGTTCATGAAAGTCAAGAAGGTTGAAGGGGCGTTTGTCATACTGAAGTTGAGTACCACACACTAATACAAGCCCTACTTAGTGCAAAAGGCCATCTTGGTAATCTCTTCCTCTTTGATGCGTATCTGGTTGTATCCTGCAGTCAGGTCAATTTTGGAGAAGACTGTAGCGCCGCCCAAGGCATCAAAGAGGTCATCAATGAGTGGCAGTGGGTAACAATTTTCGATGGTAACTTCATTTTGGGCTCTGTAGTCTGTGACTAGACGTAGGGTACCATCTTTCTTGGCTACAAAGAACACATCCACACCAAACGGGGATTGTGAGGGGTGGATAAGTCCTTTCTCTAATGCCTCCTTGAGATAGGCATGCAGGGTGTTGTCCTTGTTTGGTGTGAGACAATAGATAAGGTGTGCTTTAGGTACTGCTCCCTTTAGTTGAATGGAGTGTTGGATGTGCTTTTCTGGCAGCAACCTGTTTAACGCTTCTTTGAAGATTTCTGGGTGTCTAGCCACAATTTTGCAATCCTGTGGTGTGGTGGTATCTTAGTGATCCTTGAAATGGATAATCTTGTACTGGCAAGAGTCCTAGTCAATTTCTTTGAGATTTTCCTGCTTGTCCAGGGTCTCAGTTGTTGTAAATTGTGCTATTAATGCTATTTTGATTTGGCCTTCAAATATTGATAGTTGCAAAGATTTGACTGGTTTTGCCTTTGAGTTCAGAAATTCTTTGCCTTCTGCAAATGGGTCTGGTTCAATATCCACCCATTCCAGATTGTTGTACCTGTCTGTGGTTGATCCTGGTATTACTTTATCCCAGCATGACCCCCTCAGCCACTCTGTCTTCTTATTGAGTGATCACCGTCCCTTGTCTACTATTTAAAGTAGAATATTCATTCCCAATAAAGTTTAAGTTTATCCACATTTGTGTTGGCTTTTATAATCTTCAAGTTTTTGTCCTTTCTGCCAAAAGGACTTTTACATCTCATTTCCAGGAAATTAAGGTATGTGCCCTTAATTTTGCCCTGAAGGCTAACCCAAGGCTAGCTTTGAACCTCAAATCTTTTGTAATAAAGATTTCCTGCCGTGTCCTCCAGGATGTTGTACCCTGGAGCCAAACACAACAACAACAATTAGTCCAATATGGCGCCCGGGCTCCTGACAACCTCCTTGACAACCTGCCCCCAGAGGAGGCTGACTCTCAGCCAGGGGGGAGGTGTTGAAACTGCAGGCTCAACCCACCAGCAAGACTCCAACCAAGCGGATTCATGACCCGCAATCTGATTATCCGGTTACTTGAAGCCAGACTAGTAAGTCAACCTGAATTACCAAATCCAACAACATTAACAGATGATGATCCTTTACAGTGGATACCGCGTTTTGGCGCTTGACTCATTACCAGGATCAAGCCACCCCCTTCTTCCATCCAAACAGTGTGATCACCAATCTTGTTCCTACTATTCACAGATTCACCATAACTATATAATCACTATCTCTCAATAAAGATTATTATCTAGCTTCTAAATATTTCCCCCTTTTAACTCTGCTAAAACAGCACAGTTATGACATTATCTTCTTCTCTTAGGGTTCTTACACTCAATTACTCCTTTTGTGACCCAATATAGGTTTTTAGCAGGGTTCTGTAAGATTATTTTACAGACAGTTCCTACGTTTTTATATCTTTTTAATTTGAATCCTAATGCCTTGCACACTCTAGTTTATAACCTTGCGCCATTATGGGCAAGACCTTACATTATTTTGGCTTCCCATGGGATTGACCCAGGCAATACCTTCTCCATCTCTTCTATCATCTTTCTAGCCTTGTTTCTCTCTATTATTATTGTAACATTGCTATATCTAGTAGTTTTTTTACTTGGTGGGTTATATGATAAAGTTTTCATAATAAGGGGGGGTATACTCTTACTTCTTACACCAACCAAACAGTAGTTCTTAATACCTTAGCTAATAGTTTTCCACCCCTTAGTATTTTTAACACTTTAGCTTATGCATAGGCCCACTTTACTGCTTATGGATCTGAATTCTCCACTGACTCCCAGAAGGCCCTCTATCTTGCGGACAAGTTCACTAATCACTACAGAGATTGGTTTAGCTCTACTCAATACGCAACCCAGGTATCCTCCAGAACTATGACCTCTTTGTCAGTTCACTACTATCCTTCTCTGGAGAAGACAAAGAGTCATCCACTCCCTCTGCTTCTCACTTTGCAGGTCTCA
Organism: Entomophthora muscae; assembly: GCA_014839935.2. Classification (NCBI taxonomy): domain Eukaryota; kingdom Fungi; phylum Entomophthoromycota; class Entomophthoromycetes; order Entomophthorales; family Entomophthoraceae; genus Entomophthora; species Entomophthora muscae. Next base: position 189,768 of record QTSX02002964.1, read on the forward strand.
CCCAAGGTTTGCTCTCACTTGGCAAATACAACTGTAAGTTTTGCTCTCTTCAGTCAAGACTACAAGTCTCTGACGCTGAGGCTTGTAGCTTCTACAAGTTAGGCCTCAACAGAACACTCCAGGAATTTTTGGTCTACCACAACCTTCCCAACAAACTAGAACCTCTTATCAGAGAGGTGGTCAAGTGGAACCAAAAATACCTTTCCTCAAAAACACCTCCTTCTTCTAACCTATCCCCTGTAGCTCATTTGTTTGTACCAGACAAGGTACCGCTTCCTTCACACCCTCCACCTGGCACTGAGCCAAAGTCTGGGGGAGGTTTCCGCCTTACTGCCAAGGAAGTCCTTAGAAGAAGGAACAATAACCTTTTCTCCTACTGTGGATCAAAGGATCATCTCCCACCATCCTGCCCTCTCTCCAAGTGTTCCCCCTTTGTCAACAAGAGCTCCACTCTCACTTTGCTTTCCCTTATCAACACTTCCAAGTCACCTACCGTATTAGTAACTATTCATGGACCTTTGGGAAATATCAAGGTCCTTGCTCTTCTTTATACTGGTGCTGATGCCAACTTCATTGAGGAGAAACTTGCTAAACTAATTGGACTCTCTGCTTCCGGCTCCCTTGACGTTAAGGTGGGAAACAGCACTATCATTAGCGCCACACCTATCCTCCAACCCGTCACCATTAACTTGGAGGGCTCTCCATTCCGCGTCATGTGTAACTCCTCTCCTAACTTATCCTTTCCTTTCATCCTTGGATTCTCATGGTTGAGAGAGTCTTTGCTTAACTTTGATCACCCAAACAACAAATTTTCATTTACATGCAATGATGTTGTCAAATTGCTTCCCCTTGTATCCGGTACTCTTTGTCCAATTCCCTCCAAGCTGAACCTTAATACCATCTCTAGTACAATCTTGGATACTCTTTCCTCCAAGGACAAGGATTGATTACCTTATTATTATTCTGACTTCAAGGATTGCTTTAGTGAAGAAGAATGTAATCTGCTACCTCCTCATAGGCCCTATAATATTCAGATAAACCTTAAACCAGGCACCACTCCTCCCTGGGGAAGGCTTATCCCTCTCTCTGACTCAGACAACACTCTAATAAAGAATTACATCAATGAAGAACTCTCTAAGGGTTTCATCTTTTGATCCACATCTCCATGCTTCTCTTCCATCTTCTTTATTGGTAAATCAGATGGCTCTAAGCGCCCTTGTTTAGACTATAGAGCTCTTAATGATATCACAATCAAGGATAGATGCCCTATTCCTGCTGTTGAGGCTTTGACCAATTGCCTTGCAGGTAGCTCTGTATACACTAAGATTGACCTCTGAAGTGATTTCAACCAGATCAGAGTCTTCCCTGTCCACAAATGGAAGACTGTGTTCTGTACCCCATTTGGGTTATACAGGTACAATGTAATGCCCTTTGGGTTATGTAACGCTCCATTAACCTTTCAGGCCTTCATGAAAGAGGCTTTCTGCCCTTCCTTAACAAGTTTGTTGTCGTTTATCTTGACAATATTCTTATATACTCCTCTTCTATTGACAACCATGTCACCCACGTCTGCCAGGTACTCCAGAGACTTTGAGACTACAACCTGTTTGCAAAATTTTCTAAGTGCTCATTCTTTTGCACTTAGGTCAATTCCCTTGGCTATGTTGTCACCCAAAATAGTTTTTCTGTCTCTCCTAGCAAGGTGGATGCTATTCAAAGCTGGCCTGTTCCCAAGACTTGCTCACAACTTTGTGGTTTCCTTGGATTGGCAAACTATTGCCGTAAGTTTGTGGAAATTTTTTCTTCTTTAGTCTTGCCTCTCACTACCCTTACCTCTACTTCTGTTCCTTTTGTCTGGACCCCTGAGGCCCAGCTTGAGTTCAATGCTACCAAAGCAGTCTTTGTCTCCACTCCTGTCCTCCTGATGCAGATCCTTCCAAGTCATTCTTGGTTGAGACTGATGCCAGCAACTATGCTATTGACGGTGTTCTCCTTCAGCTTAGGGGGATGGGATGCAACACCCTGTTGCATACTTCTCTCAAAAACACCTTCCAGCTGAACAAAACTACCCCGTACTCAACAAGGAACTTCTTGCAATCATCAAAACAATCAAGCATTGGTGTTGCTAATGATAAGGAGCGCCTTTTGGGGAAGCTTTGAATATGGAATTAAGGAGAGAAGAAGTATATTTTATTGGATAATACTTTAGACTTATATAGCTTTAGCTGTGGCAGAGATTTTAGTTAGATCAAACCCAGGGGCTATTCATGTGCAGGATGGGTTCAAGTTGCTGGATACCTGGACAGTCATGTGATATTGATTTGTTGCCATTTCTGGTATGTTGAATGGTATATTGGAAAGGCACCAAATTGTGCAATGACTGGATGTTAAGTGTGATGGCAGTAACCAGAATACTCATACATCCAGACCCTTGACACACCCCTCTCTTAAGGGGTTACTTGGGTACATCAGGAAGGGTCTTTGTCTTGACAGCTGCCGCCTGATGTTCCTGGAGTTGTTTGCTAGTGGGCACCAACTGGGTCAAGTGTTCTCCTTTTCTAGGGCGGAGGCAAGATCTATGGTACTTCTTAGTGATGGGCTCTTTGGTGCCCTGGAACTTAACCAGGTAGGTGTTCCTGTCTGGTCATTATTTGATGATTCTTCCTGGTTGTCATGAATGACATTTCAATACTTGTATTTAAAACCCAAGAGTTAAACCCCGGTTCCCAGGAGACCAGTCCAGGACCCGCCAATCTGTTAAAAGACGGGCTCAAATTGATAAATTACTCTGTGTTCCGCCGGACTACTACAGAGGACCCTCCAAAGATCACTTGAGTCACACAAAGTGGACAGGGGACTGCCTGCTTGTTAAATTGCAAACCCAAGTTAACAAGTTACTCCGAGACCCGCCAGCCCCCCAGAGACAATTCCCCAAATAGTCATCAGATTGATGCCAACCTTGGGCCACCAAAGACCTAAACCTATGCAGAGGTTGCAACTTGCCTTAAGGAGGTTAAGACAAAACCTATTTTTAACCTTGCCAATGGCCACCAGCAACTGCCAGTCTTCCGCCCAGAAGGGGTAGTGCAATTGGACTACTCAGGTGACATAGCAAACAGTGGCGGCAAAACAAAGTGTTGCCTTTCCAATTTGCCAGAACAAGCACAACCTGGATCTTCCGCCCTCAAGACCCCAAGCCAAGACCCACGCCCCACCAGTGCCTTGTCTGTGAACCTGAACCCTGCAAAAATTGAAGAAGCAAAGTCCCAGGGTATAAAAACCCTGGCGGTACGGCAAAACCCCTATTGTCATTTTTGATAATAAAGTTTTATGAACCTTTGGTTCAAACAAATCTTACCCTATCTAGTCTTAGTGATCTTCCATCTCAATTCCAGTCAAGTAGACCACCAGGCCGCCGCCCTCCCCCAAGACCAACCTGCCAAATTGTCCCAGGCATTATAATGTCCCCCAGGAGCCCCCTTTGGACCTGTGCATTTTACTGAATACCCCCCAACCTGGCCTATTCAGAGTACGACTTGGAAACCATCCTCATTACTGACCCTTTGGCAAGGACTAGAAGTACCAAGGACATAGGACGCAAAGAAAAGAGGGTTGAGATCCCGCCCTTACTGTTCAAAGATAAGTACAATTATCTGCCTGCCTACTTTATTCCTATGACTCCTCCTTTAACACCACAACCAGACCGCCCGTTGGAACCCACTGCCGCAGCCAAGACCACCTCTACCCAACTGTTTGGAGTACTCTGCATTACTTTGACAGGACTGGTAGATTCCATGGTCCCCAACTCTGGACCTTGGTCCTTACTTGGGCAATATGTATCTTATATTATCAAGCTAGCACCCATTCTATGGTGGGCCCTACCCGCCGGCTCGGCCGTACCTCACCTCAAGCCGCCCAAGGCCTCTACTTACAACTGGCTTCCTGACACTGGTCCTCTGTGTACTGAGTCTAGCTTCTTCCTGTTCCCAGCTAGGACCCAGACAGGGGAATTGATGGGGAGTGGGTCCTCTGTTGAGGTTACCTTTAGGGTTTTGAGCCTCTTTGTTTCTGCCAGTTTGGCTTTGAGGCATATGTGTTGTAGAGCTGGTGTTTGTTCTACTGTGGGAGGTTTCCCCAGTGGGATCTTTACATATGGTTGATTATTGTGGGTAACTATTTCTGGTTTGTACCTGTATGTTAGTTCAAACAGTGAGTAGCCTGACCCTTGATTGGTACAAACCCAGGTTATTAATAATACATGTTTCACGTAGAGTGGCCATGTGTCTTTGGCTTTGTCATCCATTATTTTCTCAAGGGTTCTGATAAGGCTGCCGTTCAGGTGTTCAACTCTGCCGCTGGCCTGTATGGCAAAATTGTGGAGTGTTTGATGTTCTTTGTTTTTAGGTTGTTGTTTACTATGTGACCTGTTAACTCTTTTTCTCCATCAGTTATGATGTAGTCTGGAGTGCCGTAGTCCACTATGATTGCCTTGTTAATGAATTGGTTTATTGGTTCTGCTTTGTGGTCTTTTGTTGCCCAGAAGATAGGCCATTGTGTGGCAAAGTCAATGGCTACAATTAGGAAACATTGATTTGTCTTGATTTCTGGGAAGGGTCCCACTACGTCTCGTCCCCAAACCTTAAATGATTCAGGGTCAGGAACTGGGTTGACTGTTGGCTGTGGTGCCTTGGTGCTGGCATATTTTTCACACACTGTGCACTTCTTTAGAATATTGATTATGTATTGCTTTAGGTTGGGCCACCATATTATCTCTTTTAATGTGAGATATAGGTTATTAGCCTTTTTGTGTCCTAGCAGACGGTGGTGTCTTATAATAGTGTCAATTCTTTGTGCAAGTGGAATGTAGGGAATTTGTTTGTCCTTGATGATTTAATATACAGTGCCATTTGATACGTGGAAATATTTTTCATTCCTTACTAGTTTATCATGGGTTAGTTGGTGTGTGGAGGGATCCTTTCCTTTTATCTTGTACTCAGTGTTGTATAGATTGGGCCAGTCAGGGTCCAGGGGCAACTGTGGTAAGTTTGACTCCCTGGTGATCAACTCCCTGGTACTTGAAAAAGTGTCAAGTACCAGGGAGTCGAGTGCCGCATATGTGAATCTATTAGTATTTTTGGCTTAACCAATTTTAAGCTAATTTTTACTAGTAATTTAGGGTTTCAAAACCAAAAACCAATGTTAAATTTACTTAAACTTGACTCTGTTTAATAAATTGGTTAGCTAAAATACCAATTTAAGAGCAATTTATAAATAAATTTACTAATAGAAATGAAAAAACCTGTTTTCAACACTCTAAACCAAAAAGTGACCAGTTCAGCACTTTTTAAGCCAAATTTTAATTTTATTAATAAAATACATATGCGCTTATATAAAAAATTTTATTAACTATTATTTTTTTATTATTAGTGTCCATTGTTGTCAATTAGGCTCCCAAGCACCACTATACTAGATTTGGTGGTATAGACATTAATCAAATACCCCACTTGTTTTACATTATGTCATTCCCAGGTTTGTGGATTAAGTGGTGCCACATAAATTAAGCCCAATTTATTAAGAGATTTCATATGTAATTTATAAAAAAACGGAAGTTTGACTCCTTCTTTGTTTGACTCTATCCACTTGCCACACAATCAGTTTTGGATTTAACTAATCAAAGGCTTGGAATTAAGGCATAATTAATAAGTGACACACTATGAGCGCCACTCAACACTGATCCACTTGACACTTTAACTTTGGGATTAGTACAGAGAGCTTCTTAACGTTTTAACCAACACTATGGTAAATAAATTACTCCCAGCTCCTTACAGCACAAATTAAACACTAATAAACACCTTCCTACTAATTTACTTTTTTAACTTATGTTGTATTTTTTTAATTTTTGAGCATATGAAACTGCCTTGCTTTTGGGTTAACTTTCAAACCCGTTTTAAATTTAAGCAAGTTTTATATGTAAAAAACATAGTAAATTTGCTTTCTCTAGTCAACTCTGGTATACTCAACAGTGAGAATTCAGCTTTTCCAAGCTGATTGACTGTTCCAAACTTGACACTTTACTATGTTTTGGATTTTCAACTCTCAATAAAAAATTCCACATAATATTTTTTTGCAATTATAATATAATACTCTTTCTGCTACTTTCTATATAACTTTTATATACTTTTGATTTTTATTATGCTTTTACATTGTTTTAGCCCTAAGATGTTATGCTGAAGCTAACATCTTTGATGCTTCATCATAAATTCACTTATTTTCTATATTTTAACCTTTATATCTATACTTTGAGTTTCTATTTTGCTTCTATTTACTTTTTTATGTTTTTTCTTGCTAAATAAAACTTTATTTGCATACTTTTTACTTAACTTTTGCTTTGCTTTACCCCTTTGTGTTTAACATATCTTCTCAATCATTTTATTTATAAAACTAAACTTTTCTTTAGACAAGATCAAACAAGAACAGCCAACAGCCCAAGTGCCAAGCCTCCAAGGACTCCAAAGAAACTGCCTTCACTCCCAAGCGTGCCAAGAAGCCTAAAAAGACAAAGTCTCCATCCCCATCTCCTCCTACTCCTCCCCCCTCCACCCTCATCTTCCACATCCCGTCACCTTCCCCCAATAATTCCTCCCCCAATAAATCTGATGGTGATCTTACCAACCACTTCTTTTATCACTCATAGGCCAACTCTGAGCCCACCAAGGAGTGACGCACCAAGAAGTCAAAGGCTGCCAAGGAACCCACCTCTTCTTCTGGTAAGAAAAAGGAGGCATCCAAGCAGGCCTCAAAGAATCCTTCCCCTCCCCCTCCCAATGGCTCTTCCCCTCTGTTGTGAATGCCACTATTCACCATGTTTTGATTTTGTTTTGGTGGGCCATTTGGCAACAGCGCCCATGATGACACTAAAAATGTTGACAGTGGCCATGTTGACACTTTTAATGTCAACACTATAGTAAAGTGACAACCCGGTTTTACTTAATGTCGTTTCCTGGATGTCAACACTTTTTTAATTAACAGCACAGTTTACCCTGAACATTTTTAACATAAAAAATTATTTTAAAATACATTATTATACTAAAATGACCCCAGAAAGTTTAAAAATGCAATAAAAAATAACATAAGTAATAAGAATAAGGAGATATAAGCAAGTATTTTTCAATTTACTATGTAAATTACACTCTTTATTATAAAATTATTTTTTATTCCCTTAAAAATTAAAATTACAATGAGACAAAAATAAAGATATTTTATATATCATACTAACTACAAAATATAAGAAAATTTAAATTTAAATTTAAATTTATTATACTTTACATAAGCACAACTGAAAAAATCTTATGCCTTAAAGATAAATTAACAAAATATAAGATATTTCTTATAAAACCACATTGAAACTGTATCTGAAACTTACCATTTATACTTAAAAAGATTATTACTATCCAAAAAAATCAAAAAAATAAAAGTTTAAAAGTAAAAAATATATAGGAAAAGCAAAGCAAAGTTTATTGGGCTAATTAAAGCCACCAGCAAGAGCAGTTGCAACATCTTCAAGGTATTTTTTGATTTCCGCCACCTTGTACTTCTTCTTCACTACCTTCTGCACGTCCTTCTGGTAGTCTTTCTCCTTGTACTTCCTCTTCTTGGGGGCCACCTGGTTGGCCAGGTCTTGGAACTTGGAGACAGTCTGGGCCTGCTCCTCTTGTAGCTTGGAAAAGAACTTGTTATATTTGGGGTTGGTCCCAAACTTCACCTTTAGGTGCTTATGCCAAACCTCAAGGCTAGAGGTGGTCTTCATCTCCCCCTTGAGGCAGGCGCCTTGACAGTTCCAAGGGGTAATGGCCCCGCTCTTACCTCTCTGGGCAGCCACTTTCTTGCCCATCCATTGCCGCTCAAAGTACTCCAGGTAGCCTTTGAAGATGGTGGAGTGCTTCTTGATATAAGCATCCTCCAGGAGGGCCTAAAAGCCAAGCCCAGTATGCTCTGGGCGCACAAAAGCCAAGGCAGCAAACTGGGTCAGGGCAAAGCGGCACTTCCCCTTACCATTGTTAAGATACTTTTCAAAAAGGTCCTTCTCACTCTTGAGATTCTTGACAAGGGCCTGCCTAAAATGGAAGAAGCAGCCCTGGACTTCTCCATTGAAGGTGGCCTGGAAGGCTCTGAACTGAGCCTGCTCAAAGTCCATAATGATCACCTTTGGCCCAAGTGAGCACGCATGAGCTAGCTGCTCAGCGGCTATGGTTGCCTCATCCTTCTTGGCGGAGGAGGGATTTGCCCTTGTGGTGTGGGTGGGAGGGGGGAGCTGGTTGATGGGAAGGGAGCTCAAAGCATCCTGGACAATCTTGAAGGCTCTGGTTTAGACCTCTGTCTTGGCACCAGTTAGGAGAAAGAACACAAGGGGGATAACCTGGTCATTAAACTGCCCATGAAGGACCCAAAGCTGCTTAAAGAGAGGGGGGCAAGTAGCAAATGTGCCGTTGCACAGCCAAGTGATAGCAGTGTTCAGTTCTCCAGGTTTTGGGTTGTGGCGTAGGCTACAATCCTATCCTTCACTTTCCGCCCATTGTCATGAAGCAGGAACATCTCATCATCCTCCGTCTTCTTGAGAGCATCTGTGAGGACCAGGTCCTTGATGCTGGTGGCACTCTTGTCCAGGGGATTGGAGGCTTGACGCCTATCACTCACAAACTTGACCAACTGGGTGTGAGTAGGGACCCTCTTGAGGTTGGTAGGGGACAGGTACTTGCAAGCAAGCACAGCCAGCTGGGTGGCATAAAGGTCTTTGGAGGTGGGCATAATCTGCACCAGATACCACTTCAGGAGGCAGGAGATGGTAGTGTTGGGCATGATGCAGGTATGCTTGCCCTTTATGGTTTGAACCAGGTCCCAGCGCTCAGTGTTGAGCCGCACAGGGCAGGAGCTGTCCTTACAGGTGTAATGCCGGCTCTTGAAGCCCAGTTGGCATTATTGCAGCTGAAGATATACCCATTGGCCACCATGCCTGGCCCACCTTTGACGCTCATGATGGGGAAAAACTTTGGCAAGGAAGAGGGAACCTTGAACTTACCATCAACGTTGCAGATGTTGTGGGCCACAAGAGGGTTCCAAGGGCCAGCAGGAGCATGGCAAAAGCCAGGGAAGTAATTGGGGCAGGGCTTTGAATCATCCCCTGATGAACTAGAAGGGGGAGAGTTTGGCAGGGGTGGGAAAGCAGAAGGGGGCTTGCTGTGGTGCTCCTCATGTGCAGGAGACTTTTCTTTGGGAGGGGTCTTTTTGCCTTGCCGCTTCTTGGTTGGCTCCTCATCAGAAGCTGAGTTGTAGAAACTGTGCTCTGTAAGAGAGCCATCAGTTTCCTCTCCCCCAGTGGAGTGAGCAGGGCTCTTCTCAGGAGAGGGCTCAGGGGAGGGCTTTGGGGATGGCTTGGGGGTGGCCTTCTTTGACAAGACAGGCTTTTTCTTGGTAGATTTGGTTGGTTTAGAGGGACGCTTGGTACCCTTTGGATGTTTGGAAGTGTTCTTGTCCTAAAAATAATAAGTAAAAGGGTTTAAAATAAAGTAATGTATGTAAAAAATAAACCAAACAACTTAAAAAGCATACTATATAAAAAGTAAATCTTAGATGGCTTTTCTTGGCATTTAAAAGTTAAAAAATACTTGTATAGTTTTTATTTTATTAATATTATAAATAACAAGTTAAAAGTTAAGAGAAAAATGTGAAAGTATTATATTTGGATATAGATTTTATTTTAAAAATTGAAAAATATGAAAGAGCAAAGTCAAAAATACAACATATCAAAAAATGAGAAGTTTTATTATGTAAAACATAAAGTTTTATATGTGAGAACTGAAAAGTGTCAACATTATGAGTGACAAATAGTAAAAAAAGCTGAATTCTCACTGTTGATTACAAAAATTGTAGACATTATTTTTGACAACATTGTCACTGTCAACATTTTTTTGAAAAGTTACTATGAAAAAACATAGTACGCTTAATTAAATTTATGCGGGCTAGCAAAAAATTAACTGTTTTCTGTGTGTTTTTGTTCACATATAAAAATTAAAAAAAAACATATAAAAAAAGTTAAAAAAGTAGAAAGGTTCTTTATTTCTTTATTAAAAATTATATTTGGGTGGTGGTAATATGATATTTTACCATTATGTATATAAGAAGTTGTTAAGAAGTTGTTAACAGATATGAAAAAGGTAAAGTTTTGACAACGTCACTTACGACATTATTTATATGACGTGGCATATTAATCTAGGCTTAATTGTGCCACTCTAATTTGCTTAACTCTACCCCAGGGGATGATTGCAAGCAAATAAACAACATTTACAAGTGTCAATATTATTTTTAATAATAAATTCTATAGTAACTTACATATTAAGTCACGCTTAAATTATTGGATCCCTGTTAGCCACTAATCCACTTAATATATCAAAGCCAGAATAAGTGCCACATATATATTTATAACATGAACCTTTTAATAATCAAATGTATGCGCACTGTCTTTTCCAATATAAAAATTCAATAAAAAAATATTTTTAAATGCGCACTTATTTTTTTACTGTAGATTTTTCAGTTTTGTTATTAAAAATAAGTTTGGCTTAAAAAGTGTCAACATTTACACTTTTACATTGTGAAAACAAATAAATAATAAACTAATTTTTATTAGTAAACATAAAGGAAAAATCAGGTTAAATTGAGTTTTTATTAAGGTTAATATTAAATTGTGTCAAGATGGCCACAATTTTGTTGTGTTTTCTGGGTTTGCACCCCTGAACACTTTAAAAAAAAATTAAGCTAGCGCAACTAGCAAAAAACATAGGAGATTTAGAGTTTTGAGTTGACAGTGGCCATGCCAACAAAGTGTCAACATGGCCACTGTCAACATTTTTAGTGTTGACATGGGCGCTGTTACCGGCCATTTCAAGGACAAATCCCTCACTTTTGCTTTTGCCTCTTGAAATGGGTTGATAAATGAATCAGGAAATATAATTGTTTGGTTTCCTGATCCCTGCACAACTCACTTGCCCCACTAATGCTGGTGGCGAGTGATCCTACCGTCCATGTACTGTTTTGTGGTAAAGCTACACAGTATATATTCACAATCTTTATACCCAATAAATCTTAAGTTCTATTTACATTTTTGTCTTTGTGTCTTCTTTTACTTCTGCGCCTCTCTCTAGCCATGCCTAGTAGAGATTATTATTCTAGGGCTGCAAGGTAATCACATAGCCTTTCCTGACATCTAACCAAGACTTAGTATGAATCCAATCCTAAGGTAAGATTTCCTGTTGTGTGTCTGTGCTGCGCCTCAGAATACAACAAAAATGGTGATCACTACAGGGGCTGTAAGCCTCTTGGTTATCCCTTTTGCATCTACGTTTTCAGCTCCCTTGCCTCCACCTATACAAGAGTCAACTTCACCTGAAATTTCCAGCCCTCCCATTGAGGAAGATATTGCCAACCTGCCTATTGTCCCTACTGTGCTGAACCTCAGGAATGGTCCCCACCTAGTTGCTTACCCCATGGGCACCCCTGAATTAGAACAGGTCATGGCGGTAGCCCTTGGGATAGCCCGTGAAGGAGCCATCCCTTGCCTTCAGCTACAGTTTAGTCAATCTAAATACTACAAATTAATTGTGGCTCCTCAATTTCCACAGCGTCTCCTCTCAGAGGCTGGCTCTGCTGAGCATTTACTGTCATCCTTTGTGCAGCCTGCCTTGGCCCACCATCAGATGGTGTTGGGGCTCCACGTTCAGGAAATCTTGTCTCTACAAGCAGCTGTTACTCATCACTGGGACCAGTTTGCCGCCTATCAACAATGGATCCACTCCCTGTTTTCCTTGGTATCTGACCATCAGCATGACTCTGTCACCTTCCAAACCTGTTTGGTTAATTCTATTGAATGAATGTGCCAGTTCATCCCTGAATACGTTAGGGAGCATCTACACAAGTTTTATCAGCTAGAGCAACCCTGGCAAACTCAAGTAGATTCCACCTTAAATGCTTACCTCACCAACTTTGAATGACTTTTACAGCAGCTCAATGCATTTAACATGTATTTATTCAAACAACTGCAGCAGGTGGTGGACCTTGCTGCCAAAGGCCTTAATGAGCTCAGTGTGGAATTAGATCAAGAGAGAGCTGCCACCGACGCTGCTATAGCCAAACTCCAGAGTCAAGTGAATGAGTTGTCTACACCCAAGCCAGATGTTCCGCCTTCTCCCCCTTCCAATGACCTGGTGAACAGAGAGCAGAAAATATGGGATGCCATCCAAGAGCTACACGCGTCTACTTGTAGTCAAGGACGTCCTACTGAAGCTCCTCAGCCTGATCCACATGTGCTTGCGCTGACTGCTCAAGTTGCTGAGCTACAACAGGAACTTGCTGCCTTACGCAAGATGGTAACAACTGTTGCTAGTCCAGTTGGGGTTGTCAATGAAGATGGCTGCTGTCCTGGCTTGTCAGGAGCTCCTCAAATACAATGTGCTAGAAACTTGTTTCTAGATAGCTTATTATCACTGAGAAAAAAATAAAAGAAAGTCTCCAAAAATGTTAGCTCATCTGGGGCTGTTTGCCCCTGTCTTAGAGAAATTAGCCTCTATGATGATCAAGGTTGCTATAAATTCCATGTTGGCGCCTTGGCCTGCTTTTTACATGTTAAGTCCATTGGATTCATCTTCTAATCTGCCCTTACAAATCATTCTGACCGCAACAATCTTGCTATCCACCTTCTGCTACACCAATGCTGGATCCAAAATGCTGAAGCCGTCCTCCCAAATTTGGTATCCTGTTGCTCAAACAACTTACAATTTGTCTTTTATATCCTCATTGTTTATCTTTGAATCATGCTGCCTACCATCTCACTCTAACAGGTCATGCCCAAAGCATGCACCAAGATAATTATATACAGTTGCTCTATACAACCACAAACAAACACACAACCGCCTATCCCAGGTGAAGTTTCCAACACCAAGTACATTGGTATTGAAAAGTTCTTTGGTAAAAACAAGGAAAACGTCATCACCTGGCTAGACCACTCAGCCGCAAAACTCCGCGCCAGCCGCATTTCCCACAAAAAATGGGTCCAAGGAGCCAGCAAGCGCCTATACGAGGCTACAGCCAACTGGTTTGCCACCTGGGCTGGCTCACAAACTGATGACCAGCTTGACAACTGGGAAGAGTTCAAAGCCGGTATCACTCACAATTTCCGCGTCACTGAATCTCTTCAAGACATTGCAATACAGCTCAGCAATCTTCCTCAGAAGACTACTATCACAGCTTATGCCAATGAATTTGAAAGAATACACTGTAAAATCCAAAACCCAGAACAAGCTGACAATGTACACACTAGAGCCTCATTCATCAATAGAATGAAACCCTCTGTTGCTGCCCTCATCTGTCCAGAGGCCAACACCTCCATACCCGCACTCATTGCAGAAGCCAAGCGCACAGATGTTGTAACTGTGCTGTTTTAGCAGAGTTACATGGGGAAAAATATTTAGAAGATATATAATAATCTTTATTGTGAGATAGTGATTATATAGCTATTGTGAATCAATGGATAGCAGGAACATGATTGGTGATTGTCGGCTGGATGAAAGAAGGGGTGGCTTGATCCTGCTAATGAGTCAAACGCCAAATTGAGGTATCCACCGTGAAGGATCATCATCTGTTTGTGTTGATGGATTTGGTCATTTGAGTTGACTTCCTAGTCTGGCTTTGAGTGACCAGGTAATTGGATTGTGGGTCACAAACCCGCTTGGTTGGCACCTTGCTGGCAGGTCAAGCCTGCAGTTTTGACACAGAAAACATGCAAACATGGAATATTGTTGTGTTTGGCTCCTGGGGACGACATCCAAGAGGACACAGAGGGAAATCTTTATTACAAAAGATTTGAGGTTCAAAGCTAGCCTTGGGTTAGCCTTCAGGGCAAAATTAAGGGCACATACCTTAATTTCCTGAAAAATGAGATGTAAAAGTCCTTTTGGCAGAAAGGACAGGAAAAGCTTGAAGATTATAAAAGCCAATGCAAATGTGGATAAACTTAAACTTTATTGGGAATGAAGATTATACTTTAAATAGTAGAAAAAGGACGGTGATCACTCAATAGGAAGACAGAGTGGCTTAGGGGGTCAGGCTGGGATGAGGTCATACCAGGATCAACCACAGACAGGTACAATAATCTGGAATGGGTGGATATTAAACCAGACCCATTTACAGAAAGCAGGGTATCCCCAAACTCAAAGGCAAAACCAGCCAAATCTTTGCAACTATCAATATTCAAAGGCCGAATCAAAATAGCATTAATTGCGCAATTTACAGCAACAATTCTTCCCAGTCTCTTTCAATCCCTTCTTCTATAACTGACTCTGAGCCTGCTGATAATGAGGCTCCTACTATTCTCCTGTTGTTCCACAATATCTCTGATGATTCTGATGCAGATTATTCTGATGTTGAAGACCCTGACGTGTACGGGTACTCTGTTCTTGCTGACCCTGAAACTATTGCAGTCCCCTACAAGCTACAATCTGGGAAGACTATGACTACTACCAAGCTTTTGCCTAAGGCCAAAGAAGTTGTTTCTTGCCCCTATCTCACCCAAGCAAATAGTTTCCCTGTGCTAGTGTAGTCATCAGATGAAGCTGCCAAAGTTGCTAATGCTGTCTTCAAAAATATATCTGTCTTGCTCTCTCTCCAGACTGTTTATAAGGAGTTCCTGGGCCTAAGATGCATGATTGAGAAGTGGGATAAGGAACTAGCTGAGGCGCAGGATATATTGGCTGTCCTTTCACCCTTTGGTTGCACTACACTTGGGTAGAAATATCCATCCATAAAGTAAAATATCAAGGCTGTCTTGGACACTGGATTTCCGGTCAACGTTGTCTCCTCTAAGCTTGTAAAGAAACTCAAACTTGCCCCCGACCTCAACTATCACCAGGTGTATGGCACAGCTGGCCTATCTATGACTTGTGCTATAGGAACGTACTCTGCTCTACCCATGCAATTTGGCAAACTTCTTCTGGCTGCGCCGGCTGTTGTCTTAGAAAACAAGAGTTACAATCTCTTAGTTGGCACCCAGTTCCTTAGGGAATATAATGGGACAATCAACTTGAAAGATGGTTATCTCTCTATTCTGGGATACAAAGTCCCTCTGATCTTTGAAGAGCCAGTTAAAGTTCCTGGGAAGCGTTTAAAGACATGTACTCTGGAATACCCCACTGAAGTTTTTACCCTAAAGTATTGCACCCATTCCACCAACATGAAATGTCTACCCATGGCTTGCCCTGCGTCTGAAGGAATTCCTCTCATAGCCACGTCCACAGTAACCATCCCCCCCTGGCTCTCAGGCCATCCTGGACTCCCAAATCTCCTATGAGCTACCTGAGCAAACTTTCTTTGAGTTGTACTCTCCTCCCTCACTAGGTTGCAACAAACCTTACCTCTGTCCTGGAATCCTGGACGTCTCCCATAAGGATCCTGTTCAATTGCTAGTAGCCAATTTAACTGCTCTTCCTATAAACGTATCTAGAGGGCAGGTTGTTGGTTATGGTAAATTGTTGAATGCTCCTGATGTCTTGTCTCTTCACCCCTTTGGTACTTTTCAGGACTTTAACCTACCTGAGGATGAACCCCAAGTCCTATGTCAGGAACCCATCTGCTTGGAAACATACCACCCAAAAGGTGTATGGCCGTGGATGGGTTCAACCCGGTGAGTAGAGAACCAATTGGAAGGGAGACCATCCCTATATGGAACACAACCCCAAATAGACAATATTGACCCAAAAGAGGGTTAAATCTTCCCAACAGGAAGTAAGCTCCAAGATATCCCAGGAGGAAAACCAAAGCCATGGGGCAAAATAAGGAAGGACTGGGCAGACTGGACCCCATGACCTTTGGCTCCTCTTTGATGGGGGGATTTGATGACAGTGGGGTGGCGGTGTAACATACGCCTGGTACCACTCAGCGCCACAACTTGTCCAAGTGACCAGGGGGAGGCAAACCAGAATCTGCTCTGGTTCCCAAAGAAAGGCTTGCAGTAAAGAACTGAACAAGTAGCAACCAAACCAACCATTTATACCCAAATGGTCCCATTAGGGATGACTTGGGTAGCATCATGGTGTTGATTTTCAGGATGTGAGATCAGGCAAAAAGAAAAATCAACTAGATTGGAAAATTGACTTTATTAACTGAACAGGTAATAATGTTGTAAAGCTGGGACCTTATATAGGCTGTTATTGAACCAATTTTCAGTTGAACAAGGGAGTTTGGGGATACAATTGGGGGGAACTTGGCAGGGGGAGCTTTGATTCCAATTTCAAAAATGATTATTTTAAAATTTGTATAACCCCTGCTGAGGCTTCCCCAAACAGCTGGGTGTTATTTACCCCGGCTGTTAGAGAACCAACAGTTTGGGGGAGGCTTCTGGTGTGCAGATGCCCACCAGAAGAGGATAACCACTGTTTTGTCTATCTAATTCAAGTATGGAGCTTGAATTTATCTTAACGTTATTGTTGTTTGAAAACCCTTCAAATTCAAAAGCTTCAGGCGCTGTTGCATCATCTGATTGGCTACAGGCAGTTGTTTTGCAAATTGGCAAAGGTAAGCTCAAACTCAAATTACTAACATTATCTAGGTGATAGATTGACAACCAAGAGGACGCGGGTTTGATCCCCATGTTGGTCAAGGGATTGGCCTCTGGACCTGATTCCAGAGGAAACAAAGATAATTTTGGGAAGATATTACTTACCAATATTTCCTTTTTTGGACCTGAGGAAACACCCAAATTAGAAGAAAGGCTTTCAGACCCTAGGACCTCCAAGATTCTGTTGATGTTGTCAGGAAAGGAGGCAAAGGCGTTCAAGACATCCTATCTCTGTTCACTGCTCAGGACTTCCCCCAGTTGTCCCCAGTTCAACAGAAAGAGGTGCTTGACTTGCTAGACCAATTTTCAGACATCTTTGCTACAGTACTGACTATGGGCTGGCCAAAGGCGTTATCCATCAGATTGACACTGGAGACGTTCCCCCCTTCTGCGCCAAACCATATTGCTGCAGCCAAGTGAAGGATGTGCAGGTATCTAAGGAACTCAAGCAACTGCTAGATGCTGGACTACTGGCCCCTTCTCAAAGTCCTTGGACTTCACTCCTACTCATCCTAAAAAAAAGGATGGGGGTCATTGAATTGTGATGGACTATTGGAGATTGAACTCATTAGCCAAGAAGGATTCTTATCCCTTGCCGCGTAATGATGATGCTCTTTGCCAACTTGGAGGTTCTAAGTTTTTCTCTGCAATGGATCTGGCATCTGGATACTGGCAAGTTGACCTTTCACCTGAGGACCGCCAAAAGGCTGTGCTCATTACATCTGAGGGGCTGTTGGAGCCTACCCACATGCTGCAGGGACTCTGCAATGCCCCTGCCACCTTCCAACAAGCCATGGACTCCATTCTCCGCAACCTGAAACTGTCATGTGTCCTAGTATACTTAGATGATATAACAGCTTTCAGTGCTACCTTCACCAATCACCTGGCCCATCTCAAAGAGGTGTTCATAAAGATTTGAGAAGCTGGCCTCAAGCTAAAACCCTCTAAGTGTGCGTTCTTCAAAGAACAAATTGAATCCTTGGGTCATGAAGTAACCCAAACGGGGATTTTTCCAATGACCAAGAAGGTTGAAGCCATCAACAAAATGCTTCCGCCCACCAACCTTCAAGAAGTACAAGTCTTTCTGGGTATGATGGGCTACTACAGGCAATTCATTCCCAACTTTGCCAATACTAGTGAACCTCTGGTCCAGCTGTTACGTAATGTCCCTTTTGAATGGACTGCTAGCCAACAGCAAGCCTTTGAGACCCTTAAGCAGAAACTCAAAGAGGCGCACATCCTAGTGTATCCTGACTATGATAAGGAATTCATCCTATACACTGATGTAAGCAACCTTGCTATTGGGGCTATTTTGGCTCAACTAGACAACAAAGGTGTGGACCATATGTGGCTTATACTTCCTGTGTTCTAAATAAGCATGAGAAGAACTGTAGTGTCACAGAGAAGGAGTTTCTGGCCGTGTTGCATGCAGTAAAACAGTTTTGCCACTACGTGTATGGTACCCATTTCACTGTTGTCACTGACCACGCTTTGCTTAAGTGGTTATAACAACTTTAGGAGCCAGAAGGGCGCCTAGCTATATGGTCCCTACGCCTGCAAGGTTACAACTTCACTGTGCTCCATTGCCCCAGGATTCAACATCAAAACGCTGATGGTTTGTCCTGAATGCCCATCCTTGCTCTAAATCCTGCTGAGGCAGATTGCCTGTATGAGCTAATTGGCTACCCTTCCTCCTGGGAGAGCAAGACAGAAGAGGTCCAACTACCCTTGTCCAAGCTATCTGAAGATACCCTCATACGTGTCAATCAACTCTTCAAAAAGGTACAAGATCAATATCTGCCTTACATGCAACCCAGTCTTTGCCTTTTGTTGGTGTTGCAAGCTCATAAAGAGACTAGGCATGAAGGCATTTCCAAGACCTTTGATTGGCTTCAAAAGAATTACTTCTTGGAGAATCTTTGCATGCTGATCCCAGATGTCATAGCTAGTTGCCATAACTGCCAACTTCAGAGGCCTCAAGCTGCTTCCCACAAATTCAAATTAGTTCCTCCTAAACACGCCTTTCATACGGTCAGCATTGACGCTGTAGGCCCTCTCCCCTGCTTGCATTCTGGGTGTTGCTTTATTCTTATTGCTGTCAATCACTTCATAAAGTGGGTAGAAGCTCACCCTACTAAGGAAATCACTGCTAAGACTACTGCTGTCTTCCTGTTGCAGGATGTTTTCTACCGCCATGGCTGCCCTCAAGTGTTGCTGTCAGACAATGGAACTAACTTCAATGCCAAGCTGGTAACCTCTGTTGTTGAAGCTCTGGGGTCTCACCAGTCCTTCTCTGCCCCCTATAATCCTTCCACTAATGGGGCAGTTGAACGTGCAAATTTGATGCTGGTTTCCATCATGAGGAAGCTCACTTACTCTGACGCTGCTAATTGGGATCTATACTTACCTGCTGCTCTCTTTGTGTATTGCCTTAGCAAACATTGTGTCACTGGGTATTCCCTTTTTGCTATGATGTATGGGCGTGAGGCCACTACTCCATTGCTCTTGTGGGCCCCCCCTACTCTCCTCTGATAAGGCCATAAATCCTGACAACCACATCAAAGACTTAGTCAACCGCATAATTGATATACAGACCACTGCCTACACTTCTGCATACAAGACTAAGATGCTTGAGCTCTCCCCCAATAATGCTGGACGCTCTCCCTTGCCTGAATTTGACGTTGGTGACTGTATTCTTTATTACCAGCACAGAGTGGGTGGGCGCACACATAAATTGGACTCTCTGTGGATTGGCCCTTTGGAAGTGACCTTCAAACGAGGGTCTGAATACACTGTAAAACTTCTCTCCAGTGATAGTCCTTTTGCTTGTGTGCATGTAAAGTTCCTCTGTAAATACCACCCCCCTAAGGCCAATCTAGGGGAGGGCAATGCCGTGAATGCCGCTATTCACCATGTTTTGATTTTGCCTTTGGTGGGTCATTTCAAGGACAAATCCCTCACTTTCTCTTTTGCCTCTCAAAATGAGCTGATAACTGAATCAGGAAATATGATTGTTTGGTTTCCTGACTCTGCGCATTTCACTTGCCCCACTCATACCTGTGGCAAGTGATCCTACTGTCCTGGTAGTGATTTGTGGTATTCTCAACCACTATATATTCTATTTCATATTCACCAATAAAAATTAAGTTCTATTCACATTTTTGTCTTTGTGTCTTCTTGTACTTTTGTGCCTCTCTCTAGCCACACCTAGTAGAGATTATTATTCCAGGGCCACAAGGTAATTGCATAGCCTTTCCTGTCATCTAACCGAGACTTAGTACAAATCCAATCCTAAGGTTAGGATTTACTGTTGTGTTTCTGTGCCGCACCTCAGAACACAACACCCTCCTTCCTTATCTGACACCCAAGATGAGCCGGAGGATTACTCCAAGAAGTATAAAGCTTCTGGTCATATGGCTTGGGATCCACTGGCCATCCACAATATTTGTAATTTAGACAGAGAGTTTAAAGTTGCCAAGCGCTTCCCTGTTACTTTCTGATCATGTCTGTAAAGGGCAGTCCTGGGTACATTGCAGATAATTACCTTTTCAACTGTAATAATCAAAAAAGACAAACCAAGAGCAAGCACTTTGTTTGAGAGTGTTGTAAATTGCGCTATTAATACTATTTCAATTTGGCCTTCAAATATTGATAGTTGCAAAGATTTGACTGGTTTTGCCTTTGACTTTGGAAATTCCTTGCCTTCTGCAAATGGGTCTGGTTCAATATCCACCCATTCCGGATTATTGTACCTGTCTGTGTTACGGTAGAAAATCAAATGGAAGGAATAATGCGCCCACGTAAAACCCAAAATCAGCAAAGAACTGCAGCCAAACCCCTAAAAGAAATTGACAATTTAAATGCTGTCATAGACAAAAAATGGGTCAAAGCTGGGGTTGCCCAAATAGCTCTCAAAAATCTGGACCTGCCTTATTTTTCCCCAAATAATTATGACAAGAAAATTACGTGTTATAAGCTATTTGGGGATGGCAGCGCTTGACCTGCTGGTTGCCCAAATTTCTCAAATTATGATGTCATTGACTCAAATTCCAGTGCAGGACCACCAACTGCTGAAAATATTCTTGCCAGCCAATCAGAAGCCACGGAATTCCCTCCTGCCCCATCCTGAACTCCCTTAACACTTTCCCATTTCCCCTCTAGAAACTTGTTTCTAGATAGCTTAATTTCACTGAAATAAAAGAAAGTTTCAAAAAAATGTTGGCTCATTTGGGGCTGTTTGCCCCCGTCCTTGACAAATTAGCGTATATTTTCTTCAAGGCTGCCATTGATACCATGGCCGCGCCTTGGCCCGCCCTTTACATGCTGACGCCCTCAGATTCTCTCTCTAATTTACCCCTGCAAATCATTTGCATTTCAACAATTTTGACCTCCATCTTCTGCTACACGGCTACTGGTGCCAAGATGATTAAACCGTTTCCCAAGTTGGTCTTCTGTTGCTCAAGCAACTCACATTTTTTTACTGTATCCTCATTGTTTGTCCTTGAATCATGCAGCTCACCACTTCACTCTAACAGTCTGTGGTTGATCCTGGTATGACCTCATCCCAGTGTGACCCCCTCAGCCACTCTGTCTTCTTATTGAGTGATCACTGTCCTCTGTCTACTATTTAAAGTAGAATCTTCATTCCCAATAAAGTTTATGTTTATCCACGTTTGCATTGGCTTTTATAATCTTCAAGCTTTTCCTGTCCTTTCTGCCAAAAGGACTTTTACATCTTGTTTTCCAGGAAATTAAGGTATGTGCCCTTAATTTTGCCCTGAAGAGCTAACCCAAGGCTAGCTTCAAACCTCAAATCTTTTGTAATAAAGATTTCCTGCTGTGTCCTCCAGGATGTTGTCCCCTGGAGCCAAACACAACAAAATGGTGCTCACTACAGGGGCTGAAAGCCCCTTGGTTACCCCGTTCCCACACACATTCTCTGGTCCCTCTTCCTTTGTTTCCAAAGTACCAGATCAATCTAAAGTTTCTAGTCCCCTGCTAGAAGAAGACATCACTGATGCTCCTGAAAATCCTATGGCATTGGTTCTATCTCCTGGGCCCTTGTGGGCCCCCTTCCTGCTTTCTCTCTCAAATATGAGCAAGCCTGTGCTGCCGCCAGCCCCTTCTTTATTCTGGCACGGTAGCCATGCACTCTATCCCTGGCCTCTGTCCCAGGTATGCCTCCAAAGACCTGTACTCCTTCCTTTTGGACTTTGATCTCCCCCCACGTTGATGGAGTCCAAGGATACTATTGGCGTGTTGGTCAACCAGTTCATCCAACCTGCCCTGGTTCACCATCAACTTGCCTTGGGGTCCCAAAATCAACTGTTAGATGCTGTAGCCTCCGCCGTCTTGAACAACCACGCTCAAAATATGGCCTACCAGGAATGGTCACACAGTCTCTTTGCTTGTATTTCTGACAAACAGCGCAATTTGTTGGTGTCACAGAAGTATTTAACCGCCTCCCTGCTCTCCCTTTGTTCCTTGCTCCCTTGATACATAAAGAATTGACTATGCAAATTGGATGAACATCAGGCAGCCTGGTGTGAGCAAATTGAGGTTTTTCTGTTAAACCATTGACAGGACTTTGAGACTCTGGTTAGTGAGCTCAATCAATTCAGAGAACATGTCAACTTGCAACTATAATCCATAGGAGCTCATGTCAATACTTGGGGCCGCCACCTGCAGCATCAATACGGTCTAGATAAGGCTGCACTAGGTGACACTCTATACCAGGTGCAAAATGATATGAATGACAGGGTAGCCTCTATTGAGGTGACTCCTCCTGCTCCTCCTGTCAAGACCCCATCTGATTTTGAAACCAAGGTGTGGGAGACCATTGCCAAGCTCAAGGCTACCACTTGACGCCAAGCTTCTGTGTAGAACCCCCCTCCAGTTGAACCTATACCTGACCCTTGTATTGCCTCTCTCACCAATCAGGTGGCTACCTTATGAGGTGAAAATCAAGTTCTTAAGACAGCACCTCTCTAATTCTTAGGATTTGTCATCTGAATCTGAAGATGAAGAGGAAGGTGAAGTTGCTAATAATCCCGCTCATGACAATCATAGTTGTTGCCCTGGTCTAGAAGCACAACCCCAAGTCCATTGTGTGTGTGCTCTAGATTAACTTACCAAAGTGACAAATGATGTAGCTGATAGGCAAGACGCATTGGAAAGAGAGGTTCGAAACCTCTCCCTCCTTACAGAGACCCTAAATGGACAAGTTGCTCCTCTGGTTGCTCAGACCACCTCCCTGGCTACCCATGTCAATGGGATTGCTGGCACCTTGGCAGTACAAAAAATCAAGATTGATGAATTTAGGACTTCTGCTGCTACTTCCTGATACATTAACGGGCAAAACAGCTCTACCCTGGACACTTTAGAGAAAAGCCTTTGACTCCTCTGGGCTAGACAACCTGCTGCTATATCCAAGTTTGAGGGCAACCCTCATATTAACGTCCTCGATCCTGGTGAAAACAGCCAGTCCTTGTCCTTCTCTATTGACCCAAACTATAAGCCAACCTTCAAACAGATATTTGATCCCAAAACCTCTACCATTGCTGCTTTTCTGACCATTTACAAAACTGCAATGTGTAGGGCTGCCAACAAGCTCAAGAAGAAACACATCCATACCTGCCTCCATCCCCACTTGCCAGGAAGTCGTGGTCCCTGAGCTCCCGTCTATTGTCACTTGGGAGGGTATGAAGTGCCTCTTTATTGAAGATTTTGGAGGAGATCTCATCTTGGAAGTCAAGAAAGATGCATTTATGCACATTGCTTTCAATCCCAAGGAAACCCTGGCCGGTTTTGCAGATTGTTTCTACATTGAAGGCCAGCAGTTAATTACTAGTTGACAGTTAACTCCCCAGGAAGCCTACACGGCTTGTTCAAATTGTTTGAAGGTGAACCAACTTCTATGTCTACACTTTAAGGCCCACAAGGCTTTGCTCACTTCCATGAAGAGTATTAAGACGCTCTTGCAAGACATGCATTTGACACATGGAGGTACAGTGGTGCGTGAGAATAAAGCCAGTAATGCTGGGACTACCTCTTGTACGCCACACATTATGACTCTGGGTAATAGTGGGCAGGCTAAAAGAATAGGCTGCCATAACGCTGGCCAGATTAGACACCACTTGTGCACTTGCACTATTCCCCGGGTAGAAGGATGAAATCCCAAGGAGCAGGCGGGAAAAGAGAGGTCAGCTTAGAGACAGAGATGCCCTCTGCTGACCAATCTCCCCCGTCTCCACCTGATCCTCCTTCTGATGAGGAAACTCCTTCCTCTTCTGGCCCAACTATCCTTCATCTGTTTCACAATCTCTCCAGTGATTCAGAGCCTGAAGATTCTGATAGTGAAGACTCTGATAGTTATGGCTATTCCATCCTGGCAGTTCCAGAAACCATCCCTGTACCATACAAGCTTTGCTCTGGAAAGACTACCACCACTTCCCGAGTACTTACAAGTGAAGCTAAGTCCATGGTGGCTTGCTCTTACCTAGCCCAAGCCCACTGACCTCTTGTCTTGGTTGACTCTTCTGAGGAAGCAGCTGAGCTAGCTGAGGCTCTTTTCCACAATGTGACTGTATCTCTCCCACTACAGACTGTGTATAAGGAGATTCCTGCGCTACAGTGTATGCTGGCCAAATGGGAAAAAGAGCTAGAGGCTACACAAGACGTGTTGGCAGTCTTGCCTCCCTTTGGGAAAGATACAACCCACGTGGAAGTACTGATCCAAAAGGTTAAGATCAAAGCCATCCTGGACACAGGTTCCCCAGTCAACGTGGTATTGTCCAAATTAATGAAGAAACTTAAGTTGGCCCCTGACCTTAACTACACGCAGTCATATGGCACAGCTGGCATGGCCCAAACTGGAGCCATTGGTGCCTACTCTGCTCTACCCATGAGGTTTGGGAAACTCCTTATTGCTTCCCTGCTGTGGTCCTAGAGAATGAAATCTATGACCTCTTGGTTGGTACTCAATTTCTCCAAGAATATAATGGAATTGTAAACTTAAAAGATGGATACCTTTTGCTCTTGGGGTATGAGGTTCCTTTGATATTTGAGGAACCCCTGTGCCTTCCATGAAAACGTCTTAAAACTTGCGTGCTTGAGTACCCTATGGGTATCTTCTGACTCAAGTATAGGACTCACTCCTCCAACATGTGTACCCCTCCTCCTTCCTGCACTGCGGAAGAAGGGGTACCCCTGCTAGCGCCAGCTGCTATCACTATCCCCCCAGGCTCTCAAGTGGTGATTGATTCCCAGATTTCCTATGAGCTACCTGAAAAGTTCTTCTTGGAGCTTTACTCACCTGAATCCTTGAGTTTTACCAAGCTTCTCTGTGTCCTGGGATTCTATACCAAACCCACAAGGAGCCCATAAATTACTGCTTGCTAACCTGATGGCACTGCCCATGCAAGTAACCAGAGGCCAGGTTGTAGGTCATGGTTGCATACTTGGGGCGGAACAAGTATCCTCCCTCTATCCCTTTGGAACTTTCAGTGATTTCAACCTACCTGAAGATGATCCTCAAGTTCTCTCCTTGTTCACCGCTGCTGATTTCCCCCAACTGTCTCCTGTTCAACAAAAAGACGTGTTGGACCTGCTAGATCAGTTCAGTGATATCTTTGCCTCTGGACCTACAGACTATGGCCTAGCTAAAGGAGTCATCCATCAGATTGATACTAGGGATATGCCCCCTTTTTTTTGCCAAACCATACCACTGTAGCAGGATGGAAGATGCTCAAGTGTCTAAAAAACTCAAGCAACTTCTGGACGCTGGGTTACTGGCTCCTTTCCAAAGTCCTTGGGCTTCCCTGCTACTGAACCTTAAGAAGAAAGATGGGGGACACCGCATTGTAATGGACTATTGCTGTCTGAATTTGCTCACTAAGAAAAATTCATACCCTTTGCCCATAATTGACAATGCTCTCAGAAGGCTGGGTAGTTCCAAGTTTTTCTCTGCCATGGATCTAGCTTTAGGATACTGGCAGGTTGACTTATCCCCTGAGGATCAAGAAAAGGCTGTGCTTATTACTTCAGAAGGCCTCTTTGAACCCATTTGTATGCCCCAGGGACTCTTCAATGCTCCTGCCACCTTTCAACGGGCTATGGACTCCATCTTACAAGACCTAAAGCTCTCTTGTGTCCTCCTATACCTTGATGATATCACCGTATTCAGCACTATCTTTACCAATCACTTGGAACACCTCAAGGCTGTCTTCATTAAGATACAAGAAGCTGGCTTGAAACTCAAACCCTTCAAGTGCTCTTTTTTTAAAGATCAACTCAAATTCTTAGGCCATGAGGTCACTCAAACAGGAATCTGCCCCATGAATAATAAGGTGAAAGCCATCAACAAGATGCTACCTCCCACAAATCTTCAAGAGGTTCAAGTATTCTTTGGTATGATGGGCTACTACTGACAGTTCATCCCTGACTTTGCTGAACTGAGAAAACCCCTTGTTCAACTGCTTTGCAATGTCCCCTTTGAATGGACTGACAGCCAACAACAAGCATTCAAAGCACTAAAGGCCAAGCTTAAGGATGCTCCTATCTTAGTCTATCCTGATTATGATAAAGAGCTCATCTTTTATACTGACGCTAGTGGAGTAGCTGTGGATGCTATCCTTGCCAACTCAACAATAAAGTCATAGATCAACCTGTAGCCTACTCATCAAGAGTTCTCAATAAGCACAAGAAGAACTACAGTGTCACTAAGAAGGAATGTCAGGTAGTACTACATGCGGTGAAACAGTTTCAGCACTACATCTATGAAACCCACTTCACAGTAGTCACCAATCACTCCTCCCTCAAATGGCTACAACAGCTAAAAAAACCTGAAGGTTGATTAGCGTGTTGGGCTCTACGTCTACAAGGGTATGATTTCACTGTGATACACTGTCCTGGGGCCCAACATCAGAATGCTGATGACCTGTCAAGAATGCCAATCCTAGCTATCCATCTTGCTAATGCTGATTGACTATACAAGCTAATAGGGTATTCTGACTCTTGGACCACTGAGCCAGAAAACATCTGCTTGGCACTACAGACCCTATCCAAGGACACTATAATTTGTGATAGACAACTCTTAAAAAAGGTTAACAATGTCTACCTACTCTATGTTTGCCCTAGCATGAGAATAGTCATCATTCTCCAAGCTCACATTGACACTGGCCATGGAGGCATAGCAAAGACTCATGACTGGTTGTGCAAAAACTTCTATTGGGAAAATATGCGCCTTTTGATTCCTGATGTCCTTGCCTTCTGTTATTCCTGTCAGCTTCAATGTCCTTGTCTGTCCCAACACCAGTTCCAACTCATCCCTACAAAGCATGCCTTCCATACGGTGAGTATTGATGCTGTTGGGCCTTTTCCCTGGTCTAGGTTGGGATGTTAGTTTATCTTGGTTGCTATAGACCACTTTAGCAAATGGGTTGAAGCCAGAGCAACCAAAGATATAACGGCTAGGATCACAGCTACTTTTTTGCTACAAGACATTTTTTATTGACATGGCTGCCCTCAAGTCCTGCTCTCTGACAATGGCACCAACTTTAATGCTTGCCTCATCACCTCTATTATTGAAGCTATGAGAACTCACCAGTTGTTCTCTGCACCATATAATCCCTTCACCAACGGAACTGTCAAACAAGCAAACTTTACCCTGGTATCCATCATATGAAAACTCACGCTCTCTGACGCTGCCAATTGGGACATGTTTCTCCCTGCT
Organism: Entomophthora muscae; assembly: GCA_014839935.2. Lineage (NCBI taxonomy): Eukaryota > Fungi > Entomophthoromycota > Entomophthoromycetes > Entomophthorales > Entomophthoraceae > Entomophthora > Entomophthora muscae. The sequence goes on from QTSX02002964.1 coordinate 217,157, forward strand.
GCTCTCTTTGCCTACCGCCTTAGTAGACACCAGGTGACTGGTCAATCCGCTTTTGCCATACTTTATGGACGTGAGGCCACTTTTCCCTCAATCTTGGGACCCTCTTTGATTGAGTTTGATACATCTGCAAATCCTGAGACCTACGTGAAAGTCTTAACCAACTGTATCATTGACATCCAGGCAACCGCCTACTCCACTGCTTATAAGGTTAAGGCTTTGGAGCTCTCTTCATACAATGCTGCTAGAGCCCCCCTTCCCAAATACCAAGTAGGCAATCTAGTTCTCTACCACCAGAATTGTATGAATGATAGAGCCCACAAGCTAGATTTTCTATGAGTTGGGTCATGTGATGTCACCTTTAAGAAGGGCGTCAAGTACACCGTGAAACTACTATCTTCTGGCCGTCCATTTGCCTGCGTTCACTTCAAATTTCTTTGCAAGTATCAATTCCCTGTGTCCAATCTTGAGAGGAGAGATGTCATAAATTGCGCAATTAATGTTATTTTGATTTGGCCTTTGAATATTGATAGTTGCAAAGATTTGGCTGGTTTTGCCTTTGAGTTTGGGGATACCCTGCTTTCTGTAAATGGGTCTGGTTTAATATCCACCCATTCCAGATTATTGTACCTGTCTGTGGTTGATCCTGGTATGACCTCATCCCAGCATGACCCCCTCAGCCACTCTGTCTTCCTAATGAGTGATCATTGCCTCTTTTCAACTATTTAAAGTAGAATCATTACTTCTAATAAAGACAAGTTTATCCACATTTGTGTTGGATTAAATATTCTTCAAGCTTTTCCTGTCCTTTCTGCCAAAAGGACTTTTATATCTTGTTTTTCAGGAAATTAAGGTATGTGTCCTGAATTTTGCCCTGAAAGCTAACCCAAGGCTAGCTTCAAACCTCAAACCTTTTGTAATAAAGATTTTCCGTTGTGTCCTCCAGAATGTTGTCCCCTAGAGACAAACACAACAATATTCCATGTTTGCATGTTTTTCTGTGCGCTTGGCTTCTGCAATGAGTGCAGGTATGAAGGTGTTGGCCTCTGGACAGATGAGGGCAGCAACAGAGGGTTTCATTCTATTGATGAATGAGGCTCTAGTGTGTATGTTGTCAGCTTGTGCTGAGTTTTGGATTTTACAGTGTATTTTTTCAAATTCATTGACATAAGCTGTGATAGTGGTCTTCTGAGGAAGATTGCTGAGCTGTATTGCAATGTCTTGAAAAAATTTAGTGGCGCAGAAATTGTGGGTGATGTTGGCTTTGAACTCTTCTCAGTTGTCAAGTTGGTCATCAGTTTGTGAGCCAACCCAGGTGGCAAACCAGTTGGCTGCAGCCTTGTATAGGCGCTTGCTGGCTTCTTGGACCCATTTTTTGTGAAAAATGCAGCTGGTGCAGAGTTTTGCGCCTGAGTGGTCTAGCCAGGTGATGATGTTTCCTTGTTTTTACCAAAGAACTTGTCAATACCAATGTACTTGGTGTTGGTAACTTTGCCTGTGATAGGCAGTTGTGTGTTTGTTTGTGGTTGAAGAGAGCAACTGTATTGAATTATCTTGGCTCATGCTTTGGGCATGACCAGATCTTCAAATATGATGCATCTACTAGGAATATCTTTGTCAATGTTGTGAGCGCAGAAGTATGTTTTCCAGGTTTCCTGGGATGTGGCCTGGTTGAGTACATGGGCAAAAGTGAGCAGGTTCTGTTCAGTTATTTTCTCTTTCATTGGCGTGGTCAAAAACTGTAGCTGCTATCAGTGATAAGGAGCGCCTTTTGGTAAAGCTTTAAATATGAAATTAAGAAGAGAAAAAGTATATTTTATTGGATAATACTTTAGACTTATATAGCTTTAGCTGTGGCAGAGATTTTAGTTAGATCAAACCTAAGGCTAGTCATGTGTGGGATGAGTTTGAGTCGCTGGATATCTGGACAGTCATGTGATATTAGTTTGTTGCTATTTTTGGTATGTTTAATAGTATATTGGAAAGGCACCAAATCAGGCAATGACTGAATGTTAAGTGGGATGATGGTAGCCAGAATACTTGTACATCCAGATCCTCAACACTCAAATACAAGGACTATATCCCAGAAAAGATACTTGAACTTGATCCTTTGGCCCACATACAATCTGCTGTTAGATACAACTGTCAAGGCCCATGGATATTTTTCAACACCAAAATTATTTAGAGGAAAATTCAACTATCTTCCTGCATACAACATCTATATAAAACCACGTGTGACACCCAAACCTATGCCTGCTTCTTTGCCTGACCTCTCAACTGACCATACTGGCAAGCTCTTTGGAATTATGTACATCACTCTCACAGGGGTGATTGACACCATTATACTAGCTGCTGACCCGTGATCTTGGGTGAGAAAGTCTGTTTCCTACCTTTTTAAGTTAGCTCCTCTCTTGTTGTGGGCACTGCCTGCTAAAACACCGGCCCAAGTTACACCTGAAAATGGCGGGCCGGCTGCCTGAGACTGGATCTCTGACAAAAAATTTGACAATCTCTCATTATTACATCTAGGTCCTGAATTTACAGTAAACCAAATTAGGCTTTTAGGCTTAAAATTAGCTTTAATTTTAAAAATATAAACAAGCTATTTAATTAAATCACTTATGTTTTGGGCTCACTTGAGGTTATCTGACAGACAGACAGACAAACTTGCTTTTATATATTTTAATGAGAATCTGAATTTTTTATTTGTTTTAAATTAAATTCAAATTTAAAGTTATTTTTTAATATATTTCTAGTTCTTATTTTTGTCATCTTTTTCAATGTAAATTATATCTGGATTTTTTTACTTTATTCAGATTTAAATATATTAATTAATCAACTTGTTATGTTTCAGTTTCAGATTAGATTTTTTTGTTTTTATGTATATGACTCAGATTCTATTTTGAATAGTTATTATAAAATTTAAATTTTGCTTAGATATAATTTTGATTTCTATTTTGATTAAGATTTGATTTATCTGAATTTGTGATTTCAAATCAATTTTGATTTTGATTTAGATGGGGGTTTCCTAGTTTTGATTTCCAATTTGATTTAGATTTAGTTCAATTTTAATTGGATTTTCGAAACCAACATAATTTGACTTAAGTATTTTTGGTTTTAGATTATTTTACCTGGATTTTTTATTCTAACTTAACTTTGATTTAAACTGATTTGATTTGATGTGGTTTTAATTTACTTATAATTTGGATTTAGATTGGATTTTATCTGGATTCTTGATTTCGATTCAAATTTTACTAATTTTTTTATTTAAATTTAATTTGGATTTAGATTGGTTTTTATCTCGATTCCTGATTTCGATTCAACTTCTACTAATAATTTTTTGAATATTATTTGGATTTGGATTTAGATTTATATTCAGATTCAGGATTAGATTTGGGATTTATCTGGTGCTATATAAGTCTAATTTCCAATATTACATCTTCCTTTATACACAACCGTATATCACTTTTCAATTATGATCTATCCAGGCTAGAAATTTGAATCCGATATAAACTTTCTATTATACTAATATTTGTAAAAAACAATATGACATTTAGAAATTTAGCAATTTTTTTATCAAGAAACTACTTTTTTTTAGAATTAACATATTAGAATTTTAAATTATCTTTACGTGCTTATATTAAGATTTTTGTTATAAGTTTTAGGTTATTAAAACAATATGCAGTTGCCAAGTTTAATCAGCACACTAATTTTCGTTATTTTTGAAGATTTTAAGACAAATATTCATGCATTATATAATAATTTATATAATTTAAATAAAAAATGTCAGAATTTTAATTTTATTACTTTTCTTTTATTTTTTAAATAAATTATTCTAAATTGCTAATAAATTAATACCGATTTTTTAAAAAATAGAAAATTATTAATATATACTAAGACCATATGTTCTAACAATTCAAGAAATTAAATTTTTATAGACCAAACTATTTTTATATTAAGAAATTTTATAATTTTTTCTCTTAAATTATTTTTTAATGTTTATTAATTTTAACCTGATTTTTATAAATCTCAATAAACATCTTTTTACATTTTTAATTACTATAAATCTGAAATTTATTAATATCATTAACACTACTGAACATGGCAAACAAGGTGGCCTAATTTTTATTTATCTATATTAATTTTAAATAACTATTATTAAACAATTAAAGGCTTTTTTAATTAATTTTCTAGTATTTTTGTTGATCCCCTGTCTTCCTTCCTAATGAGGTCACTGAGTTTTTTCTTGTCACATGACTCATGCCAAAAGTGTTTTTATAAAAATTAAGCAACAACTTTTGGTAATATAGTTATTTTTATTATTAAATTATATAGATCTAAACACTTTTACTTGGTTAGAAAAGCTAGGGTTTGATTAGTTTTCATTGTTTTTTTGCTTAAAAAACTATGCCACCTGCTGTATTTGAGATCTTGATGCAATTAATAGGTAAAAAGAAAGTGTTTTTAATTTTATTTAATTTTTTAATAAAAAAGCTTTTAACAATAACATTGTATCTTTTAGGCAGATAATGTGACTGTTTTTAGTGAGCATGCTCTCAAGTTGTCTTTCTTAAACTGCAATAAGTTACTCACTCCTGCAAAAAGAGCAGCAATTCTGATGTTACTTTGGGAGTCAAAGCTGATATAATTAGGCTTCAAAAAATTACTGTCACACAGGCTGTTCTTGATGCTGAAGTTGAGAATAATTTAATCAGCACTGAGTATTGGACAATTATCTTAGCTAATCCCAAGCTGAAGTTTTTTCAGAGTAGATTGGACTGGGATGGGTCTTCTTTTTGCTGATGTAAGATATCATGATAAGTTGGTTTTCACCCTGGTCTGCTGCTATGCAGATGTCAATCCTGAGGATAACAAAAGCTTTGGGAGTATATTTTGACTCATCCTCACAGGCAATGTGGTTATCTTTGGGGGTATAAATACAGTCATATCTCCTTACTATGACATTTACTGTCAGAGTAAAGGCCTGTGCCTGGGCACAGAAGCTTTTAAGCAGATAATAGATATGCACGACCTGGCAGATACCCTGTGTGAAAGGAAGAACTCATACAGGCATATGACAAGGATAAATAAAGCTCATTCTGTGGGTGGGTTCACTGGCCCTCGTTTGGATAAGTTCTTAGTGGGCAGTTTCTTTCTACCAAACTTTAAGCTTCTGGTTGCCAGAAATATATTATTCTTAGTGGCCACAAAAAAGTTATCATCTGGTTTGACCTGTGTCTGCCAGGTAGTCCAGAGCTGCCCTGATCCAAGATGTTTTCTTCTGTCGCTCAAAAAGAATCTTTGAAGCTAGGTTCACTGCTAGGATAAATAACCAGCCAAAAACTAAAATTTTAAATTTTTTACTGATTTTTAATTAGCTTATGACATAAATTAGTAATTTTATAATTATTACTAGTTTGAGTTTTTTGCTAAGTTTTTTAAAAAAAGTTATATTAGTCTACTTTATTTGTTTATATAAAAATTATTTGCTATGATTCTTGCTATATTAGCAAAATTAAAATCAAAGATATTTAAAATTTTGACACTTACTTGATAAAATATTAGAATTTATAAGTTAAGGTAAATTATAATATGAAGAGCTTATTTTGACAATTAACATCTTTAATTTAAATAAAGATTGGCTTAAATTTGCTAATAAGAAAAGTATTAAAATAGGTTGCTTAGTGTAAAAATTATCAATAGTTTTTGTTGACTTGCTTGTTCTTTGAGTTGACTTGCATTTGGCTTTAGGTAGTGTGAAGTTTCTTTGAGTAATGCTAGGAATTTATACTTACTTTGTTCTACCTTGAATATCTTGGTGGCCTGCCAAGCCATCTAAAGAGAAGCTTACAATATTACTAGCAGACTTAATTGATCTAAAAAGCCTTTGTCAAGTAGATTCAGATCACTTATTACAAAAACAACCAGGAATATAATAGACTCTAATTATGACTGGTTTTTAATTGGCTAGAGTCATTCCAGAATACTCTAGCAAATTGCCGGGTTAGTTAATGCAGGTTTTTCTGAGGATCAAAAATAATGTGTCTAATTTGCACTAGCAAGCTGCTAGTGCCACTGCAAATTTCTGCAAGAAAGATCACTCAAGAACGATATGTTATGCACTAAAAATAGAGTCATAAATTAGTGCCGTCATCACCAGCTTGCTAATGAATTATGCTTTACTCTATTGTTGCAACTGAGTTTCTAGGCTTGTCTGCTAACATATCTTACAATACACAGGAGGCGCTTGATGAGTTGCCCCTTGACATATCTAACGTTATGGATTAATCTGATGGCAATGTCAAATGGCGGGTACTTCATCCTAATTAGGAGTGTTGCCAATTTGACCTGCTGATTCCCGCACAAGTTATTCCTTGACTTCAAACCTTATATGAAACTTCTCACTATGCCACCCCTTTGTGACCTTGTGGCCTTCCTCATATGGTATATTAATCATAATATTCTACAATAAACGACACCTTATTCTTATTATTCTGTTCTTTTCTATTAGACTGTTGTCTTTCCCAATTTCAAGTACTGAACTCTCATTGATTCAGTTGCAACACAATGACAACAAGTACCTAGCGCAGGGTACTATAATATGAAATTTATGCCATTGCATAGATGTCTGACTCTGGGGGTTGATGCTGGCAGTCTGAGGACAAAAAAACTGAACAAACAAGAGTTAGAAGCGCCAGATGATCTTATCCTGGCAAGAGAGCGCAAGCTCATTAAAAGCCCTTTCATTGGACTAATGAAAGACAGATAATAATACCCAAATTTTACTTAAAATCTTTTCACAGTAGAAAAAAATATCCAAGTTCAAAAATCATTGTCAGTACTCAAAGAACTAAGCAAGCCGCCTGTATAGAGAGCCGCTTGGAAGTTGCCTCCCTTGACATTGCTAGCCGTTGCCTTGCTAAGAAAAATCCTGACGTAACAAGTAACTCTTGTTGCCATACAAGCTAACTATCAACACAATGACCAAGATTACTCAATAAAGCAAATTGTAATCAGACCGCCAGGTCTGAGAGCAAAACCAAAAGTTCTGACAGTGATGCTCACTTACAAAATAATGTTGTAACTGTGCTGTTTTAGCAGAGTTACAAGGGGAAAAATATTTAAAAACTAGATCATAATCTTTATTAAAAGATATTAATTATATAGCTATAGTAAATCAATGGATAGTAAGAACAAGATTGGTGATTATACGGCTTGGATGGTGAAAGGAGTGGCTTAATCCTGATAGTGAGTCAAGCGCAAAAAAGCAGCATCCACTGTGAGGGTCTATTATCTGTTCATGTTGTTATATTTGGTAACTCAAGTTGACTTCCTAGTCTGGCTTCAAGTAGTCGGATAATTAGATTGCAGGTTACGGATCTGCTTGGTTGGAACCTTGCTGGCAAGTTGAGCCTGCAGTTTCAACAATAAGTTACCTGCACTGTCTGTTGTTGGCAAGTTTTTGCCCACCATCCCAGTTTTGTTGATAAGTATGAGAGGGGCTACATGAAAACTAGCAATATGAAACAAGACACATCTTTTTGCTTGAAGATTTTTTCCTACCAGGTACCAGAAGTGCCAGTGGACAAAATCAACTTTGATGTCACTGGTCCAATGGTACAACACAAACCAAGAAGCTACATCATTGAGAATGTGCAGTCACTTATGAACGTCTTGATGCAAGGCTATAAATTCACTGATGACAAACAACAGGATAACAACTAGACTCTGTTTATTACCGCAAGATTCTCTGAGCACTTGTAGTTGACTTTCAGAAGTTATCAGTAGGCTAGTAGCACGTAGCTTGGCCTATTTTTGAAAAAAAGAAGTCAACAGAATAACCAATGTTTTGTTGTACTTTGTGCACCCTGCTATCAAGCATGTTTAGCGCTTGGTAGCCCACCAAAACCTCAATATTGAGGAGATGTATTGTTTCAGAATCAAAATTCCGCACACTCACGCCATTCTAGTTCACCAGCTAAACTCTAGCTTTCACACTGTGCAACAGGCTGTGGAAAGCATTAATGAAGCTGCTGCTTTTGCACATTATTGTGTGGATGAGATAGTTTCACAGTTCAATAATCAGGTAGTGCAAGTGGTGACTGAAATCCTCAATTTCCGCGGTCTGACCCCTCAATGTGCTTCAGACGTAACCTGTCACAGCGTTAACCTGGCCAAAAAGTACACTTTCTGACCCGCCAGTCTAGTGTGAACAAGATAGCAGATCAACAAGATAAGCTACATAACATGATCTCAAAAAATAGCGCTCACAACAAGGAGCGCCCAAACAAGATTATTTCCTGGCTAAACAAACTGGTTAAAAAATGAACAGAATGAAGAGAAAACTAGCTTTTTTAGATAGCTCCCCTATCTTGGATCAGACCCAGAATCAGCACGTCTGCTGCCTCAAACACAAAGCTTATACCAATAACAAGCACAACTTATGAAAATCTATAAAGACTATCCGTGCCCTGACAAACCAGCTATACCAGGACTTGAAAGATAGCTGCGCTCAGATTGCTGCCCTTGAACAGAAGCTGAATGCCTATAGCAAACGTCTAGATCTGCTGGCTTCAACTACTCTGCTTATGAAAGAAAATCATAGTAGTCTCTTGGAGCAGGTGCAATCTAATGACGCCACCAGAAAGAACTTTGAGGCTAACATATCAGCAAGACTGAGTAGATTAAAACATGTGATGTTATCCTATAACAGCTCATCTGTAGAGAATAAGCAGAGCCCTGTCCCAAACTCTTCCTCTTAGCAACAAAAGCGTTGCCCCCTGAATTTTTTGACTTTACATCTGACCATGATACTAATGATAGCAGAGGGACCCGTCGCTTTCTAATAGGAGTTGTTGCCTTACTGCCACTCACCCCACTTACTGGTCTTCACCCTGTCAAACCCGTAGTGAAATCACGTAAAGATTCAATCATCCCAACCACAAGTTTAAGCCATTGAACTTGCCGACTTTTGACTGTAAGAGTAACATTAAAATCTTTATTTGTCTCTTTGAGATGTCAATGCATGAGGTTTCAGACCACATGAAGGCCACGGCCCTAATCAACGCTCTGGACTCCAACAGTGTAGACGTGGTCATGCCTTGCCTTCCAGCAGATAAATGATCTTGCAAGGATGCAAAAATTGCAGTGATTGAGGAGTTTGTGAGTGAAACCAAACTGCAAGCAAGGAGGGCCAAATTCAGTAATATTGCTTTCAAGAAATACAAAAGTGTAAAAGATTTTGCTGACTGGTTTTATCACAAAGTACAGGTACTCCTGGGGGCAGGAGTACTTACTGATTTGGACTGCTGTATCACAATAAGTAGGGCTCTTCAGTCATATAGAGAGCTCTTCAATGTGATGTTTTTGGTACTAGACCAGGCCAACAACACCCAGAAGATTACCAGTTATCTGGGTTGGCTTGGGGCCCAATTTGACACCCCAACAAAGGAATTTCTAGTCACAATGAGTCTGAGAATTGCAGAAGAAATTAGGACCGCAACAGATCCGTCAAGCCGCCTGAAGGAGAGAAAGATGCTACTACAAAAACCGCCGGAGAGATGAAACCTTACAACTCCAATATCACCTGCCAAAAGTGCAACAAAAAGGAGCACTGGGCAAGTTAATGTTGGTCAAAAGGAAAACTATTCTGGTGCCAATGTTATAGTAGAAACCAAGGATAAGAATCAGTGAAAAGCAAAGGCAGGCCAGTAATGGAATATACTGCACCCGCCATTCTTTCAATTATTCCAAAAGAGACCAACAGAAACAAACCAGAGGAGCCTGCCAAGATTGCTGCCAAGACTGCCCAGACCGCCAAGAACCCCGCTGAGAACGCCGCCCAGACAAAAGGATCTCCTGGATACTTTGTTCTTAGTCAAAACTTCAAGGAAGACCCTGTTCACCAATTAGTAGCCAATGACCTGTACATCATACCTGCCTGTGGAAGAGGTAGACTCCAGAAGACTACTGCCAACACAGTTGAGGTAGTGTTTAAATTTTATGCTGCACAAGTACAGGAAACTTGCTTGAACAATAGCCCAAATATCTTCAGCAACATTTCCAACCTTAAAGGCGTCCAATTGGCAATGTTGCTTGAAACTATTAAGAACAACTTCCCTGAAATTGGGCAAAGTCTTAAGCAGTACTCTGACACTCCAGCCCCTCTTGGAATTCACTTATTAAATTTACAGTCTGTAACTTACTTCTAGTGTACCTATGCCAACATTTCTGTTAATAAGGTGAAAGTAAGAGCAATAATTGACAGAAGAGCGCCAATCAATATAGTCTTAACCCGCCTGGTTTAAAAGCTATAATTGGCTCCTGATATTGCAGACAGCAGAGTATACAGAACTGCTGGCCTACATACTACAACTTCAGAAGGAGCATATAGTGCAATTCCAATGCAATTTGGATTCATAGCTGTTTTTTGTCCTGCTGTTGTCCTACCCAGTCAAAACTACAATATTTTATTGGCACTGCCTTTATGCAAAAATATAGTGTGAAGATCAATATAGGAAACAACACCTTCACCATACTGAAGCAGACCATCTCTCTTTATTACACCAAAGACGCCGCCAGCGTCAAAGAGAAACTGACAATTAAATTGGCGTATAAGGACAGAATTGTGGCGGTACCATATGAAAAAAAGGAAAGAAAAAGCAAGAAATTGCTAACCCAGATAAAAGAGCATAAATGTATTCCACTTTACTCTCTGGTAATCTTCACTCTCAAGTCTAGTACACAGTGTGTTGTGCCAACAGGATTGACCCTGGAAATTTCTGAAGGCTTATATGGTGAAATACATCAGCCTTGGGGAAGATCAAGGTTCAAACCCTGTGTAGCGCCTGGTATAAATATACCAGGACATGAAGAAGTGCACATTCTACTTGCCAATCTGCAGAACCACAACATCCACATGAAAAAACATCAGATAGTAGAATTTGTGCATCTTCTGCTGATCAAGGAATTGGCCAGCTTCAAATGTATTGAGGATCTATCAGAAATGGGGCTACCTGATCAAGTCAAAGCCAGTGCCTATGTGACTGCCCCACTGGCCAACCTGTCCTCCTTAAATCAAGAGCAACAGAAACAAGCAAGTGCCCTGTTTGAAAAGTACAGATGCATTTTTGCTGAGAATGATTTTGACTTGGGCTGTGCATTAGATGTCACCCATCGCATCAACACTGGTGACAACAAACCAATTCAACTCTGCCTCATTTGACAATTGAAGGCCAGCAAGAAGACTGTCAATGAGAAAATACAACAGCTCTTGGATAGAGAAATGTTGGTTTCATCAAAGAGTCTTTGGGCGTTGCCCATCCTTATAGTAAAAAAGAAGGATGGAGGTAACCAAGTAGTCATAGACTACCGACGTCTAAACCTGATCACAAAGAAGAACTTTTACCTGTTGCCAAGAATTGACAACGCCTTAGACTACCTGGGAGGTGCAAAATTCTTCTCTGCAATAGACCTGATATCAGGATATTAGCAGATTGAACTGCCCCCAGAGAAACAAGAGAAGTGTGCTATTATCACTTTGCAAGGCCTTTTCAACCAACACAAATGCCCCAAGGATTGTGCAACACGCCGGCAACTTTTCAACAAGCTATGAACATCATCCTGGGAGATCTCAAGTTGTCCTGCATTTTTGTATATCTGGATGATATTAACGTCTTCTCTAGGACGTTTACAGATCATTTGAAGCACTTGGAATCTGTCTTTAAACAACTTGCAGATGCCAACTTGAAGATAAATCCTAGGAAACACCAGTTCTTTAAGGACCAGCTTGAATACTTAGGTTTCATGATCAACACAAAAAAACTACAGCCACAACCTGCCAAGATCAAGGCCATCACTAAGATAAAGACTCCCAAGAGCAAAAGAAATATCCAAGTGTTCCTAGGCATGATAGGTTATTATCACAGATTTATTCCAAATTTCTTGCAAACAGGTGAACCTCTTTTTCATTTGCTTAAAAATGGAGTGCCTTTTACATGGACCTCTGCCTGCCAGTTTGCTTTTGACTTCCTACAAACCAGCCTGTCCGGCAGTCCAGTGCTCATGTATCCTGATTTTACTAAGCCTTTTGTGGTACATACCAACACTTCACTGAGTGCGCTTGGAGCAGTATTGTTCCAGAACAATGATGATGAAGAAGAACATTCAGTTGCCTACGCCAGTTGCTCTTTGAATATTCATGGGCGGAATTACACAGTGACAGAGCGTGAATGTTTGGCAGTGATATATGTCTACAAACAGTTTTAGGGGTATCTCCATGGAGTCCACTTCACTGTGGTTACGGACCACACCAGTCTAAGTTGGCTTCAGAACCTATGGGAACCAGAAGGTCACTTGGCACAATGAGCTTTAAAACTGCAGACATTCAACCATAAGATAGTACACTGGCCAGGAGCAAAGCACCAGAACGCTGACTGTCTATCCAGACTCCTGACTGTTAATATTGTATCATCACAGGCCAATATAATGTATGATAAGATGTTAACTGGCCAGTTCAAAGATAAGTCTGATGAGATCCAGGCCATTTTCTGGGAACTGATGAAGAACTTCAGAGTAGAAGATGGTAAACTGTAAAAATACCACCAGAGGGATAAGTACGTTTCCCCCGCCCTTTAGAAAGATTGTCTCTGATCATGGCTGCCCATAAGGCTGTAGGCCATGGCGGCCTACAAAAGACTGTACATCAATTACAGCTCCACTACTATTGGGAATTTCTGCTATTTGACACTAAGAAAACTCTGACTTGCTGTACAGAGTGCCAACACAAGAAGCCATTTGTACCCAAGCATTAATATAAGGCTGTTGAGCCCAAATTTACTTGGCACACCGTCAGCATTGACGTGGTTGGCCCTCATCTGATGTGCGTTGGTTGGCTCAGATACATAATTGTAGCCATAGATCACCTTATCAAGTGGGTTGAGGTAAAAGCCCTCCAGCACGTCAGTGCAGAAGCTACTGCAAGGTTCATCTTGGAACGTATCATTCACCGCCATGGTTGTCCACAATTCATTCTCACTGACAATGACACTAATTTCACAGCCAACGTTATTTCAAAGCTTAATGAGCTCATGGGCGTGAGGAGAGTGCTCTTTACTTCATATCACCCAGAAAAAAATGAGATGGTCAAGAGAGCAAATGGCACCTTGGTGAATATCCTTCAAAAACTGGCAGATAAGCGTACCTCCAAGTGGTATCTTTCCCTGCCAGCAGTCATGTTTGCATATAATATCTCCATACATGGCACAACTAAGTTTTTGCCCTTCCAGCTCATGTATGGTTGACACTCTGCCATACCGCCAATCTTGTTCTCCGCTATGGGCAACCCTGGAGAGATCACCTACAACCAATACATGACAAAGTTGGCAGATACATTAATTAAGCTTCAGGCTGAAGCTTTTACAGAGACTACGCTAGCCAGAACAAAAAACTGCCAGCAAGACAATTCCAACTGCCGCGGTCTGCCAGAGTTCAAAGTTAGAACCTGAGTATCCTATCATGATAAAGTTATAGAAAGAGCACACAACCTTGACACTATCTGAAAAGACCCATTTGAAGTCATTGAGCAAACAGACCAAGATGCCTATACCATCAAGGATGTTTTGGATGGACGACTCATTAATAGAGTCCACACAAGGTTTCTAAAACCTTTCCACACTTTGAAAAATAACAGCATCTAAGTAGCTTTTTATATTTCTAAGAAAATACAAATAAAGATTTTTGAACTTGATTTTATTGGAAAATATTAAAAGAGCAAGGCTAGAAATTGCCCTCCTGATAGTTGTCATTGTTGTTGTTGTCCTCTTCATCTTTGTCTTCTGTCTCCTCCTTGTCCTCATTAGAATCTTTGTCTTGGTTGGCCAAGCTGGCACATCAAGGCCTAGGCGTCACCACTGACATGTCAGGCTCTTGGTTCCCAGCCAGAAGCACCACATCATGGGATAAAGGTTCAAAGGGAAAGAGCTGGCTTTCAACAAATAGAAAGACAGCCACACACAACCACAACTTCTTATGGGAAGAAGAAAAGTGCAAAAATTTAACCAGGGGCAAAGGAATGAACTCAAAGCCCCAGTCAACCCGCCAGAGGCCACCCTCAAGGGAATAGCCACATCTCAGAATAAGGCAATCCATGATGAAATCATCAATAGAAAGATACTTATCTGGGAGTATCACCTTAATGTTACCAACAACATTCCTAAGCTTTTCCCAGTGGGCAGCCATCCTAGTGAAGCTGCCCTGAGGAAGACGCAGGCTGGGTGTCAACATGACATTCCCACAAAGAACCACTTTTTGTACCGTGGGCTTCCCAATCCCCATTGTGGAAGGCATCCCAACGCCGGCAGACTACTTTCCCAAGACAAATGTCCCGCTGATCACAGTTATCCACCTGCAGCTTTTGGTAGATTGACAGGAACGGGAGAAGATGCTGAAACCAGGATTAAATTATCTGGTTGGCAATTTGGATGACAAATGCTTAATCCAAACCATCAACAGGATCACTGATACAAGAGACATCAACAAGGTCAAAGAGATTATGACTTAGGCGCTTCACCAACACCTTGTTGTCAACAGAGAAGAAGCCAAAACTTGAGGAGGTGATACATGCTTTTAAGTCCTTCCGGAGTCTCTGCTGGAGAACAACAAGAGGAATTGACAACACAATTCAAAGCCAGAAAAGAGGACACCACAATCAAAGTCAGGCATGCTGACTTGATATTGAACTGTTGGCAAGTCATCAACTATTGCTTGAGAGGCCAAAGACCCCTAAACATACGCCCAGGTATTGATGGGCTGCTCCTCCAAAGTAGCCAAAGAAATTTCCGCACTCCGCCAAGTTGGTTCTTCTTGGGCTGGTTGTTTGGGCAGAAACTTGGGTGCTGGGCGCGCCTGCTTATGAGGAGGCTTCTCATGACACATACCAGTAAATATTATACTGGTATCCCTGTCACAAAGCCTGCAAATATGTACCTTTTTGGCATCATAAGACATGGCCTGGAACAGGGCCCAATCTGAAACCAACATGGCGGCAATGATGCTACATGCATCAGTCACACGTGAGGTATTGGATGCGTTTGAGAGATGTGACATGTTGACTAGTGATTTATTCTTTGACAGTATAACTAAGTCAAGTTGGGGGAAATTTCAGGAATTTATACTGACTTTGTTCTACCTGGAATATCTTGGCGGCCTGCCAAGCCACCTATTGGAGAAGCTTCCAATATTGCTAGCAGGCTTAATTGATCTGAGAAGCCTTTGTGAAGTAGATTTGGATCACTTATTACAAGAACAACCAGGAATACAATAGGCTCCAATTATGACTGATTCCTGATTGGCTAGAGTTATTCCAGAATACTCTAGCAAACCGCCGGATTAGTTATTACAGGTTTCTCTGAGGATCAAAAGGAATATGATCAATTAGCACTAGCAAACCGCCAGTGCCTTTGTGAATCCATGCAAGAAAGGTTGCCCCAGGAAGATATGCTATGCGCTAAAAATAGAGACATAAATTAGCACTGCCACCACCAGCACACTAATAGATTATGCTTTATTATATGACAACAAGTACCCAGTGCAGGGTACTATGATATGGAATCCCATACCATTGCATGGATGCCTGACTCTGGGGGTTGATACTGGCGGTCTGGGGACAGAAAGACTGATCAAGCAAGAGTTAGAAGCGCCAGATGATCTTATCCTGGCAAGAGAGCGCAAGCTCATTAAAAGCCCTTCCATTGGACTAATGGAAGGCCAACAATAATACCCAAATCCTACTTAGAACCTTTTCACAGTAGAAAAGATATCCAATTTCTAATACCATTGTCAGTACTCAAAGAACTAAGCAAGCCACTTGTATAGAGAGCCGCTTGGAAGTTGCCTCCCTTGACATAGCTAGCCATCACCTTGCTAAGGAAAATCCAGATGTTGCAAGTAACTCTTGTTGCCATACAAGCTAACTATCAACACAATGACCAAGATTACTCAATAAAGAAAATTGTAATCAGACTGCCAGGTCTGAGAGCAGAACTAAAAGTTCTGACAAGTAACACTAATTCTTTTGTGCAGAACCTTGCCAGGCGTCAACTCTGTTGTTTTCAACATTTTTAAAATTAAAACAATATTATTTTTAAGTTTTTGAATTTATTTTAAATTTAACTAAAAACAGCAAATTTTAAAAAATTTAAAAATATTTAATTTTTTAAAATATAAACGTTCAATTTAGTAAAAAACAATTTACTTTAAATTTTATTTTAAATTAATAAAGCCAAACATTAATTTTTTTGTTATTTAAATTTTAAATTTTTTATATAAATAAAAAACAAGTTTATTAGCTTATTATTTTTTAAAACCTAAAACTAAAAAATAACTAGTGTTTAACTAATATAAAATTTATTTTAGCTATTATTGTAACTGTGCTATTTCAGCAGAGTTACAAGGGGAAAAATATTTAGAGGATAGATAATAATCTTTATTGTGAGATAGTGATTATATAGCTATTGTGAATCAATGGATAGAAGGAACATGATTGGTGATCACACGGTTGGATGGAAGAGGGAGTGGCTTGATCTTGTTAATGAGTCAAGCGCCAAATTGAGGTATCCACCATAAGGGATCATCATTTGCTCATGTTGACTGATTTGGTAATCCAAGTTGACTTCTGGGTTTGGCTTCAAGTGGCCAGGTAATTGGATTGCAGGTCACAAACCTGCTTGGTTGAAACCTTGCTGGCGGGTCAAGCCTGCGGTTTTGACACTATAAAGTTTTTTAAGTAATTAGTTTAATTTTAAACTAAATATTATATTTGGCTACCAAAAAATTTATTATTACTAATGTAAATTTTGCTGTAAAATTGTTTTTAAAAAACTGATATTATTAATTTTTTAGAAATAATTTTTTTAATACTAGCTTTTTAATAAAATCAACTAAAAACACCTATTTAATGAGTTTTTAAAGAAAAATTAATATAAAAACACAAGTTACAGAATAATAAATTAGTAATAAAAAGAGATTTTGTCAGTAAAAATTAAGTCTTACTGTAGACTCAGAATTCAAAGGTAAAATGCAGAATTGTCAAATTCTTTTGCATGAACTCATTAACTTACTGGAAGATTTTTCATCCTTTTATATAAAAAGGTAAGTTGTTCTGGGATGAAAATTACTCCATTAAGTTGGTGATTTTACAAAAAAAAATTTGATAATCTTGTATTTTTATCTTTAGGTTCTGAATTTATGAACTTTAGTTAATAGGTTTATATACAGTAGTTTTAAAAGCTATGACAACAATCAAAAATATCTCAGATTTAAGCAAATTCCATCTATCAGAGTAAAACATACACTTTGTCAACAGGTATTTTTAGTGTTAATGGACAAAATGAGTCACAACAGCAACAAAGTGCCCACACACACAAACAAGACTATTCAAAATACAATCCAAAACACCCTGATTCAAAAACAAAAACATGTGAATTGAACTTTGGTGTACACATGTTTACTATGTAAATTGGTGACAAAATACACCCAAGTGTGATAAGTCAAAACTCAAAACAAAAACAAAAACACAATAACAACTCAACATGTAAACAAAACCAATAAATTGTTGTGTGCAATGAATTGTAATCAAGAATGTTACCAAGATATCTAAAATAAGGCACACAATCTGAAACACAAATTTTAAAAATATTGTGTTGAGTGCTTAAATTTGGCGTAAAATCTGGGGAAAAAAGTGAAAATTATTCCAGGTATTCTAAAATGGGCGCTGTAAAACCACAAATAACTAATTAAGACATTATTTTTTTAATCAGAATATTAGGTTGGGAAAACTTTAATTAAATATTTCTATTCAGATACAAGCAAAAATTAAAATTAGGGAGTTTTTTATTGAAATTTATTTTAGTATTTTATTAAATTTTCAAAATAAAAAACACAATAACATAGTAATAATGAACCTGTTGTGTTTTGCAGTTGCAGCTGCCCACACAAGTCAAAGAACAGAGTTAGTGCAATGCAAGTGCCTACTCAGGAAGAAAATGTGGAAGGAGAGTATAATAGTGACACTGTACTGACACAGACGGTTCAAGAAGCACAAGATGCTAGGGTGTGAAACATCAATCCTTAGGTCCCTAAGCTGACCTGGAAGCTCACCAAGGTTACCACAACCAAAACAGTCCAAAACAAAGATAAAATACTTCCCTTGTATGTGTTTGACACTGTGTACCGCCAAGAGTTGATCCCGTCAGTCATGATGGAGAAGTTTAAGCCTGTGCTAAACACTAGCCACATGTCCTAGAATAGTGACAGCAATTAAAAAATGTCAAATGGCCTGAGTACTTTCAAACTGAGAATGGGCAACAAGTGCTCAAGAAGTTTGCTGCATTCTATAACAAGGTGCTCATGCCTTGCGTACCTATTTCTAAACAAGATCTCAGTTTATTCAAACCTACCAAGGCCACCCAAAAGCACATTTCCAATATTAAGCACATTATTCTGCTCAGGCTTATGCAGAAATCTGGTGACTACAAGGCAGCTGTGGCTCTTGTTAGGATTGATCAAAAATACATCCTAAAATCTTCAACAAGTACTGTAAATTCAGAACCTAAACGTAAAAATGCGGGATTGTCAAATCCTTGGTCCAAATTTTGAATCACTTTTGCAGGCAACTCAGCTGAGTGAAGATTAAAATATTAAATAAAATTAACCATTTAATTTGACTTTTTTGGTTTATTTAAATGGCAGATTTCGAATCTCTTGAGCAGATAACTCAACTAACAAAAGACAAAACACAACAAACAAATGCAGGATACATGAATCAGAAATGCAGAATTCTAACATATGACATGATATTTCTTGTATTTTAAACAAATCATAGACATCATGTAAAAATTAACGGGTCTGAAATTGCGGGATTGTCAAATCCAAGAACCAAGTTTCAAATCATAATTGCAAGGAATTTGAAATAAATATAATTTATGGGTGTCTCAAAAAGAATGCCAAAGGATCTAGAGTAGATTTGTGCTGATTCTTTTAGGAAGCACAGGCATTCTCAAAAATCACACTATTCCAGTTAGGACAGCTAAAATTTCAATTGTAATATTCACTAACTTAACATATTTAACAATAAAATTGACTAAAATATACACTCCTTTTTTTGAGTTTGATTTTTTTAATAAAAATTTATTATGTCTTCTTCCAATAACAACCGAATGAATGAGCTGTTCCCTGGCCTTGACAAAATTATGCAGGGTCACACTGGGTCTTCCAACAGCAAAGCCTCTGTCTATGGTCATTCCAAAACTGTATGCCTATCCCCAAGCACTACCCAGGAGTGTGTTCTTTCTCCTGCGTCCTCAAGCATGGCCCTGTTTGCCCATCACACACAGTCACTGCTACTCAAATCATATATCAATATTAGCATCTGGAATTGACCAAGTAAGCCATAGGGTCACTCAGAGAGCCCAGAACTCTGAAACAGCCAATCAGATGGTATTGACCAGTTCCCAAGATGAACACATCCTCCCCAGCCAATCAGCTTGCAAGACGCAGAAGGAAATTGATCACTCCAGAGATTGTTCTTGAAATGGTTGAAAAGCAAGGGATGCTTATGTCCCTTGGGGAAATTGCGGCCACAATGGGTTTTGCAAAGTCCACTGTGGCTGCAGCCCTGCGAGCCCACACCAACTGTAGCCCCCTACCAAGAAGACCCCAACTGTAGCCTGTACGTCAACTGAAGGTAAAAAAGCCCACCCTCTCATGATGGCTATTATGGAGCGTGACCCGCGGATGCCCTTGGTCCAGGTCTGTCTCCAACTAGAGCTCCACGGCATTTTCACCATTAAAAGAACAGTGAATTTGTGGATGCACAGAGTTGTGGTTGCCACAGACTCTTATCCAATCAGGTTCTCAGTGGCACCATTTTGGTGATCACTGACCCATATAATGCAACCATTATTAATTACATCAAAGGGAGGGCAATGAGGACGCACAATGACGTCATTTTCTTGCTGTATGCCAAGATTTCAGCAAATATCTAAGACTTTGGGGAAAAGCACATCTAATCTGACGTCTACAAGCGCGGCCTAATCCTGTATTGATTTGTCAGGGTTTTGTTGGCAGTTTTCCCATTGGGTGTCAATCATTACTTGGCAATATCAAACACCGCAGATGGGTATGCCTACCAGACCAAGCTCAAGGACATGCTGGAGGAGTGGGCTACCCAACAAGCTGCATACACAGTTGTACTGAGTGTGAAGATGAAGCAGCAGGAATGGGCAGCCAAAGAAATTATGTCTGCAGGCATAACTGTTGGTCCTATCCCATCAACCACGCTGACATGCATCTTGCAGATGTATGTCTCTATAATTTTGGTTCAGCTCTCAGGCGCTTAAAGCCTGCCACCTACAACAAACTATGCACCCAAATTTATAAGGGGTATGAGCTTTTACCTTCCTTGTCCGTCCAGGACTTATTTGATCTCATCATCTTTTATTTAAGTGATAGTGATAAGTCCAGAAAGGACCCCTGCCTCCCCCCACACCACTCCATCTGTTTCACCAAGCCTGCATATGTGACAGAAGATGAATATGAGCAATTAAAACAATCAGCTCTTGCTTCCCCTTCCCAGTCAACAAACCCTGCCTCCCAAATCCCCCATCAAGCCACCCTCTTCCAACCCTGACTCTCAAATCACCACCTATTCTCTCCCCACTATCTCTGATGCCGCCCCTTTCACAGGCGCAGATGAAGGCAACATACATTCCACCCATTTCCTCCCCTACTCATCCTTTGATGAGTAAAATAATTTTTTTGTGACAACTTATTAAAATTGCTTTTTTCTTTCAGTTCATAATTAATAATATATTTTTTACAGTGTTAGAATTTCCCATATGTAAAGAATGTTGTACATTTGATATGATAACATATAATTATTTCCATGGATATTTTCATCATCATTAATAAACTAAAGACCATAAATGTAAATATTGCATTATAATATTGCATTATAATATTGCAATTAGACGTCAACTCTTGATATTTTGATATTATTTGCATAACTCAATTAATTTTGTTTAATGAAATTCATTGTAAATGAGGCCTTTTCCATTATAATTTAAAGAAATAGACTGTGTTTATATTAGAGAGCCATTAACTCTTAGTAAATATTAATAATTAGTGCATTTTACAGCCTGTATATTTACCTATTGGTAATAATTCTGTAAACTTCTTAGTCAGATTTTGCAAGTTAATAAACAGTAATTTATTAACACATTACATTATTATTACCTTGCAAAATCTGACTAAAAAGTTTACAGAATTATTACCAATAGGTAAATATGCAGGCTGTAAAATGCACTAATTATTAATATTTGTAATAAATGTTAATGGCTCTCTAATATAAACACAGTCAATTTAAATAAATTACAATGAAAAAGGCCTCATTTACAATGAATTTTATTAAACAAAATGCATTGAGTTATGCACATACTATCAAAATGTCAAAACCGCAGGCTTGACCCGCCAGTAAGGTTCCAACCAAGCAGGTTTGTGACCCGCAATCTGATTATCCGGTCACCCAAAGCCAGACTAGGAAGTCAACTCAAATTACCAAATCCAACAACATGAACAGATGATGATCCTTTACAGTGGATACCTCAATTTGGCGCTTGACTCATTATCAGGATCAAGCCACCCCCTTCTTTCATCCAGCCGTGTGATCACCAATCTTGTTCCTATTATCTTTGATTCACATGAACTATATAATCACTATCTCACAATAAAGATTATTATCTATCCTCTAAATATTTTTTCCCCTTGTAACTCTGCTAAAACAGCACAGTTACAACAAAAATATCAAGAGTTGACGTCTAATTGCAATATTCTAATGCAATATTTACATTTATGGTCTTTAATTTTAAAAATGATGAAAAATATTCACACACTGTAGGTAGTACTACAGTAGTTTTAAAAGCTATAGCAACAACCAAAAATACTTCAGATTTAAACAAAATGATTTCAGATTTAAACAAAATCCAACTATCAGGTTAAAATATACACTCTGTTAACAGGGTTTATTGGCATTAATGGGCAAAATGAGTCAACACAGCAAAGAAGTGCTCACACACAAAGCAAAACCATTCAAAATATAATCCAAAATACATGGATTCACAAACAAAATAGTGTGAGTTGACTTTTGGTGTACATATGTTTAATATGTGAATTGGTGACAAAATACACCCAAGCAAGGTGAGTCAAAACTCAATCCAAAAATGAAACACAATATGAACTCACTATGTAAACAAAATCACTCATTCAATGTGTGCAATGAGTTGTAATCAAGAATGATACCAAGGTATCTAAGATAAGACACACAATCCAAGACATAAATTTTAAAAATATTGTTTTGGGTGCTTAATTTGGCCTAAAATCTGGGAAAATGGGTGGAAATTATTTTGGGTATTATAAAATGGGCATTGTAAACCAGAAACAACAAATTAAGAAATTAAAAATCTATAATTGGGATATTAGGTGGGAAAAAATATTAATTTAATATCCATATTTAGATAAAAGCAAAAATTAAAAATAGGGATTAACTTAATTGAAATTTATTTAATATTTTATTAAATTCTCAAAATGAAAGGAACACAGCAACAGACAACCATTGCACCTGTTGTGCGCCGCAGTTGCGGTCACCCCTGCAGGTCAAAGAACAGAGTTAGTGCAACACAAATGCCTACTCAGGAAGGAGACAGGAGAGGAGAGTTCCATAGTGATGCTGCACTGACACAGCCGGTTCAATAAACACAAGCTGCTAGGATGCGGAGCATAAACCCTTGGGTCCCCAAGCTGACCTGGAAGCCCACCAAGGCTACCTTCACCAAGAAAGTTAGAGACAAGGAGGTAGAACTTACTTCATATGTGTTTGACGTTGTGTACTGGCAAGAGTTGATCCAATCAGCCATTCTGGAGAAGGTGAAACCTGTACTTGATACTAGCTACAAGCCCTACATCAGTGATGGCAATCAGGAGGACAAAAAGGAGCCCAAGTTCTATCAAACTGATGAGGGACAACTGGTGCTCAAGAAGGTTGCTGCCTTCTACAACAAGGTACCCATGCCCTGTGCTGTGCCCAATGCCAACAAGTCAATCTCCACCACTAAAAATCCCGCTCACAAGCGCATTCCTGACATAAAACACATTATTCTTCTCCGGCTCATGCAGGAATCTGGTGACTACAAGGCAGCTGTGGCCATTGTTAGGATGGATCCCAAGTACACCTCTAAGATCTTCCACAGATTCATCAACCTGGGTCAAGTCCTTGCCGCGGAAAAATCCTTGCGCGTTTCCACAATGCTCACCAAGGAGCACAAATGGGCAATCCGCCAGTGGATCACCTGGGACTGCCATCTTGAACTGGCAAATATACAGGCCATGTTCAAGTCCACTTTTGGTGTTGAGGCTTTGATTTCCTTTTACTATCATCTGCTGAAGGGGATGCGCTTTTCCTGGAAAAAGCTTGGGGTATCTCTGTACAATTTGAATAGCCCAACCAACATTGAGACCCGGAAAAACTACACAGAGGCGTACACAGCCCTAAAAAACAAGGGGACAGTCAAATTTTACTATATTGGCAAATTGGCATTTGCCTCGTCAATGCGCAATGAGTATGGCTATGTCCCAAAAGGCTCCAATGACGGGGTGGCTTGGCGTGCTGCAGTCTGCACCACAGCCTATTCAATGGTGGCTCTCCTCGGTCCAAAGGGGGTTGAGCTCTACCAAATGATATTGGGTTCACATAACAGCAGGACCTTTCTATCATTCCTCTGATTGGTCCAGGAGCACCTGAGGCGCACAAGCCCGGGCTTCACCAACGTCATTGTGTTGGACAACGTTGGTCTCCACAAGGTGGCAGATATTCTTGCTGAATTTCCATCAATTGACACCAGCATTGAAGTGGCCCCCCCAATAATTGGTCAAAGCAAATTTGCGCCTTCTCTTCCTCCCAGCCTATTCACCCTTCCTAAATCCCATCAAGGAAGTCTTTGGGTGGCTCAAGCAAGTTGTAAAGCAAGGAACCCCAACTGGGACTGAGGACCTGTTTGATTTGCTGCAGGCCAGGATCCACACCCTATCAGCTGAGACCGTGGCCAAATTCTATGGCCACACTAATTTGTTAATTCCTGCGTGCCTAGCAAAACAGCCAATCAATTAAAGGCTTAGTGTGTCCAACTTTTTTATATTCTATAATTTATTATTCAAGATTTATTAATTATCATTTTATATTTAGATGTTTCCATGCCCGCAATCACATTCAGATGGGCCATCAATAGATGTAAGTAATTTATTTATTTTATTAAATATTATTTTATTATGCCATCTGAGGTTATCACAAATGCTTGATACTGGATTACGCAAATAGATTTATATCACTTTTGTCAAATAAATATAAAAATAGTCTTATAAAAATTAAACGTAAAATGTACAAGTTGAAATTTATTTTATTAACGTATTATTTTATGCTTTTATTAAACCCATTTCCGCAATATATTTTGCAAAACTGGTTTTCTGAAATAAGAGTTAGAAAAATGAATTATTTTAAAAAGTTAAATTTAAAAGTGTAGAATTATATTGAGAAAAGAGATTTTTATTGTGGGTGCCTATAGTGGGTTCTTCTGTATGTACCCACCCCGCAATAGAGGTGGCACACAACCTCCACCGCCACACTGTGGACAGTGGATAAACCCTAATTAAAATACTCCCTCCTACTGGTGAAAGGCAGAATGGTCAGGTGGAAGTGAAGCAGCAGCTTCTCAGGTGGGGCCGCAAACCTGTAGATTCCAGCCAGGACCAGGGCGTCCTGGATGATGTGATCCACTGAGTCATACCCAGGGGGGACCTTCTTCCTGTCCAGGGAGAGCCTGGCCTTGTTGACCCCAAGAAGGACCCTGTCTAGGTCCTCTACAATGGCGCTCATCCTGAAGAAGAAATGATACCCAAGGTAAATAACAAGGTGAAGCCTTTGTCCAGCATAGGTTTCTGTAAACTTGCACAACTTGCTGTATACAGCGCTAATCTTCTTCTTGTGTTTGGTTTTGGCAAAGGTCAGCTCCATAGCTGCAGGAACCCCCGTCTCATTGGCACTCCAGGCCAGCCCAAAGTCCACCAGGAGAATTTTTGTCTTCTTTAAGGCTGTTGCGTCTACAACAGCCAATTTTAACACTGCACGCCCAAAGTTCTCCAACAGGTAAGAGATGGTATGCCACCAGGAAGCAGAAGCAAGCAGACGCATGGGCCGCGCCCATCTCTGGTACATTTTTGAATGGGAGCGTCTCCAGGACGGATCAAACAAGCTCAAAGAAGTTTACACAGTAAACTCCATTGAGGATCACTGGGTCAAGCCAGACCAGTTGGGCATCCTTGTAGGCAGTAACTGCCCACTCAGATGCCCCCTTGGGATGCGTAAGTCCAGCCAACACCTCCTGCAACATAAGAAAGGACCCGTGGACCCTGTCTTTGAGCTCCTGCAAGACAGGGGGGACAGATACAGCTGTTTGGCCATGTGAGTAGCAAAATTTGAATAGAATGTGGGCAGGACAAAAACAACCAGGACCCAGAGGATTTCACCATCAATGTTTCCTAGAAAAAAAGGTAAGTATCTTAGAATTTTTATTAATTATAATTTTTTAGGTTACATTTTTGGGTTTCCTCCTTGCAGGCAGCTTCAGCAGGCTTTGCCATTCTTGGCGCAAGTAATTGTGCTGGTAATTCAGTGTCCACAGTTCTTGCGCGCTTTGCAGGTTTGAGATGTTCATACATCCCAGGGTTGTCAACCCAGACAGACGGCGTGGAGAGGGCAAATGATTTGAACCAGAGACCCTCAACTACTGTTTTTTGAACGTTAAGAAGACGCTCAATTGTCTTCTCAGGGGTGTCTGGTATTTTGGTCATGAGTGACTTGGCAGACACCTTTTCAAGTTTCTTGCCCTCAAGGACAGCAGACTTCACTTTGACCTTGCGGTCAATTTCTTTGATCTCTGCAATTGCAGAGTCAAGGTCTTTTAGAAGTTTTTTCAATTCTCTCATTGATTTTTTACTAACCTTTTCATGTGTTTTTATAGCTTTCACCCCAATAAACTATATGTTATTCTGATACTATTGCCTCTTTGTTTATTCCTGTTTGTTTTCTCTTTTACTACATTATCCCATTTTTTTACCCATTGTGTATATGTTTTACGCTCATCTCAATATGTGTTGTTGGCTTTGTTTCCTTAATTGCTATATTATTTTTAGTACCCAAACACATCCCCTTGTGAAAATATTAACAACAATTTGGTGATCAACTAAGTTTGAATTAGAAAATTATAAGTTAATTGTATTTAGATAAAGTTGTTACTGATCTGAATTCAAAACTTTAATGATAAAATTTAAGCCAATCAGAAGCCAAGTGATAAAGTGATTGTTGTAACATAAAGGGTCATTCAATAATTATTTGATGCATGTGTGCTAAGTAATATTATTGGCTGGTTGTTTGGCCATTGTGCGCAACTGTCAATGTGGCAAATTGTTGATGGACTAGTGCTAAACCAGCTGCTGATTGGGTACTAGTCCACCAACAACTTGCCACAGCGGCAATGGCGCACAATGGCCAATGTTGTAAATTGCGCTATTAATGCTATTTCAATTTGCCCTTCAAATATTGATAGTTGAAAAGATTTATCTGGTTTTGTATTTGAGTTTGGAAATTACTTGCCTTCCAAAAATGGGTCTGGTTCAATATCCACCCATTCCGGATTATTGTACCTGTCTGTGGTTGATTCTGGTATGACCTCATTCCAGCGTGACCCTCTCAGCCACTCTGTCTTCCTATTGAGTGATCTCTGACCATTGTCTACTATTTAAAGTAGAATCTTCACTCCCAATAAAGTTTAAGTTTATCCACATTTGCATTGGCTTTTATAATCTTCAAGCCTTTTCCTTTTCTTTAGCCAAAAGGAAGTCCTCATCTTGTATTCCAGGAAATTAAGGTACATGCCCTTAATTTTGCCCTGAAGAGCTAACCCAAGGCTAGCTTTGAACCTCAAAT
Source organism: Entomophthora muscae (assembly GCA_014839935.2). Lineage (NCBI taxonomy): Eukaryota > Fungi > Entomophthoromycota > Entomophthoromycetes > Entomophthorales > Entomophthoraceae > Entomophthora > Entomophthora muscae. Next base: position 244,242 of record QTSX02002964.1, read on the forward strand.
CTTTTGTTATAAAGATTTTGCGCTGTGTCCTCCTGGATGTTGTCCCCAGGAGCCAAACACAACAAAATGGTGCTCACTACAGAGGCTGCAAGCCCCTTGATTACCCTGTTCCCACATGCATTCTCTGGTCCTTCCCCTTTTGTTTCTGAAGTACCCAAGCAACCTAAAGTTTCTAGTCCCCCTCTAGAAGAAGATATCACTGATGCCCCCTCCACTTCTATGGTAATGGTGCTGTCCCCTGGGCTCTCTTGGGCCCCCCTTCCAGCTTTCTCACTCAATTACAAGTAAGCTTGTGCCGCTGCCTGCTCTCTCCTCCACACTGGTGCTGTGGCAATGTACACTATCCCTGGTCTCTGTCCTGGGTATGCTTCTGAAGACCTATATTCCTTCCTCTTGGATTTTGGGCTTCCTCCTGCGCTGATGGAATCAATGGAGACTATTGGCGTGTTAGTTAACCAATTTATCCAACCTGCGCTGGTCCATCATTAATTGGCATTGGGCTCTCAACCCCAACTCTTGATTGCCGTGGCCACCATTGTTTCTAACAACCACACTCAGAATATGGCCTATCAAGAATGGTCTCATAGTCTATTTGATTGCATTTCAGAAAACCAGCACAACTTTCTAGCTTCACAAAAGTATCTAACCTTGTCTTTAAACTCCCTCTGCTCCTTGCTCCCTGGTTATATTAAGAATTGACTTTGTGAACTGGATGACCACCAAGCTACTTGGCGCAGCCAGATAGAGTCAACCCTCCTAAAATACTGTCAAGATTTTGAGACTCTAGTCGCTGAACTTAACCAGTTTCAAGAGCATGTTAATTCCCAGCTTGAGTTGGTTAGGACCCATGCTAATACTTGGGGCCAACATCTACATTTACAGTATGGCTTGGACAAGGCCGCTTTGAGAAACACTCTGAGTCAGGTTCAGAACTATGTCAACAATAGGGTGGCCTCCATTGAAGTGACTCTGCCAACTCCTTTGGTTGAGGCCCCATGTGCCTTTGAAGCTAGAATATGGGAAGCTATAACTGAACTCAAAGCTACTACTTGACGTCAAGCCTCTGCTCTGCATCTCCTGCCTGTCAAACCTACACCTAATCCCCACATTGCCATGCTAACTGACCAAGTGGCTACTTTGCGGGATGAGATTGAGTATTTGAGACAACGTCTCTCTGACCCTGATGACTTGTCCTCTGAGTCTGATGACAAACGGGAGGCTGAATCCCCTGGTACTCCTGCCCTCCATGACCATGGGTGTTGCCTGGGACTAGAAGGCCAACCCTGTGTCAACTGTGCTCTTGCCTTGGACCACTTAGCGGCAGTAACTAATGATGTGGCTGATTGGCAAGACGCTCTAGAACGCAAGATACAAACCCTCTCCCGACTCACAGATACAATAAATGGACAAGTTACCCCTCTGGTTGCTCAAACAACTTCCCTGGCTACTCATGTCAATGGGGTTACTGGCACGTTGGCAGTACAAAAAATCAAAATCAATGAATTTGGAGCTGCCGCTGCTACTGCCTGAGATACCAGTGGGCAGAATAGTTCTACCTTGGATACCCCGGAGGAAAGCCTTTGTCTACTCTGGGCTAGATAACCTGCTGCTGAATCTGAGTTTGAGGGCAATCCTCACATCAATGTTCTCAACCCTGGCAATAACAGCTAATCTACTTCCTTGTCTATTGACCCAAACTACAAGCCAACCTTTAAACAAATATTTGACCCTAAGACCTCTACTATTGCTGCCTTTTAACAATCTACAAGACAGCAATGCGTAGGGATACTGACAAGCTCAAAAAAGAAAATATCTGTGACTGTACAACAGTCACTGTTGAGTATTTAGCCAGATAAATGCTCCAAAATATAAAGATATTCTGTTTTTGCTGTTTATTGCATATAAATAGGTTTGATTGGAATTCTTAAGGTAAAGGTTCCTAGAAACTGGATATCTATGTTTAATAAAGGAAAAGAACATGGGTGGTAAGTTAGGCTAGGCTAACTAGAAAAAGTGAGGCAAGATTTTCCAAATTGATCTTGGAGACTAGGCGTCTCAAAATTGGTTCAATTAATTGGGAAGATTAATTAATAAATACGTGGTAATATAATTAATGAGGATTTAATTATAGTATTTAATTGCCTTGACTGTGTCAAGAAATATGGTTAAGGTTAACCATAAGGAAACCCCTGTATTTTGGGTTAAAAGCGCTGCTTTGGCAAATTCATTAAGTTAGAAGTGCCGCCGCACCGCCTAATGAATTTGAGAGGCGCCACCTAGGAAAATTGCTAGGCGCTGCAATGGTGCCTAGTTTGAGTTTAGAAGCATTTTAATGGGTTTTAAGGCAAAAAACCATTAACACAAAGATAACTAAATAAAGGCAAGGAAGTCTAGGAATTCAGGATTGATCAGCTGGTTCCCAGTTGGAACACTGATAGCTGAGTTTTGGAATGTGTATATTCCACAGGGTTTTGGCGCCAGGAGCTGAAGAAGCTCCATGTCAAATGGATACATTGAGATGAATGACGTCAGGTGACTCTTTCTCATTGTAGGTTAATTCTCATAGGTTGGGAATGGATGGTGATCCTTTAGGTAAAGATCTAGGTTGTATGACTCAAATTTCATAGACCACATGATGCAAATCATAGGTTGATTCAGGAACCAGAGGGGGTTTCAGCCGTATATGCCCCAAATGGTATATAAGCAAAAACAGTTAAAAATTAATATGGATAAGCTTGTTGTTGATTTTGACGCTTTCCCCTCACCTACTTTTCAATTATTATGTCTTCTTTGTTAAAATTTGAAAGAGCCAAATTTGGAGTACTTTGCATGGAAACCGCCCCTGCAAGGAAAGAGGTTCCTACAAGTTTGTTGGAAGAAGCTTGGGCAAGCTTGGAGGTCACCAAGACTGTGCCTGAGGAGTCCTTGGTGGAAGTAAAGGCTGCGTTTGAAGAGTTATACTCCAATTACTTTGCAAAAGAAGGGACTCCCGCATAAGGAAACCAAATCTATGTGTGGGATGCTTGGAACCTGTTAGTAGGATGGGATGAAATCTTACAACAAGTAAAAGCAATGGCAAATCATGAAATGAGGCGTTAAGGTTAAGAGAGGAAAAAAGCGTTGAAATCATGGCTTGTTGGCGGGATGACAACAGAGTGTTGTCCCTTATAATTGCCTCCCTGGAGGCAAAGCTCCTCAAAGCTTTGTCACAGGAAGGTAATGGCAATAAGAGTCAAGGGCAGGATAATGGTAAGATGGACTGGTTAGGCCTGGATCCGTCACAATATCCTTACCTGTCTTCACCCCACATGTCAAGAAGTAGTGGTCCCTGAACTCCCCTCCATTGTTACTTGAGAGGACATGAAGCACATCCTTATTGAGGAGTTTGGAGGAGATCTCATCTTGGAAGTCAAGAAAGATGCATTTATGCATATTGCCTTTAAAACCAGGGAAACCTTGACTGAGTTTGCAGATTGCTTCTATATTAAAGGTCAACAATTAATCACCAGTTAACAGTTAACTCCTTGGAAAGCGTACACAGCCTGTTCAAATGCTTTGAAGGTGAATCAGCTTCTATGCCTACACTTTAAGGCGCACAAATATTCTCTCACTTCCATGAAGAGTATTAAGACGCTCTTACAAGACATGCACCTGACTCATGGGGGTACTGTGATGCATGAGAATAAAGCCAATAATGCTGGGACCATCTCTTACACGCCACGCATTATGACTCTGGGTTCAAGTGGACAGATCAAGAGACAAGGCTGTTATAACTGCGGTCAAATAGGACATCACTCATGTACCTGCACTAATCCCTGGGTGAAAGGTTGTGACCCTAAGGAACAGGCAAGAAAAGAGAGGTCAGCTTAGAGGCAGAGACGCTCTCTGCTGACCAATCTCCCCTGTCTCCTCCTGATCCTCCTTCTGACGAGGAAGCCACTTCTTCCTCTGTCCCAACTATTATTCACCTATTCCACAATATCTCCAGTGATTCCAAACCTGAAGATTCTGATAGTGAAGAATCTGATAGTTATGGCTACTCTGTTCTGGCTGTTCCAGAAACTGTGTCTGTCCCGTATAAGCTTTGCTCTGGGAAGACTACCACCACTTCTCAAGCCCTCTCAAGTGAAGCCAAAGCCATGGTGGCTCGCCCATACCTAGCCCAGGCCCATCAACCTCCTGTCTTGGTTGACTCTTCTGAAGAAGCTGCCAAGCTAGCTAAGCTCTCTTCCAAAATGTGGGTGTATCTCTCCCACTGCAGACTGTGTATAAGGAGATTCCTGCCTTAAGATGCATGCTAGCTAAGTGGGAAAAAGAACTAGAGGATGCACAGGATGTGTTGGTTGTCTTGCCATCCTTTGGGAAAGATACAACCCGTGTGGAAGTATCAATCCAAAAGGTTAAAATTAAAGCCATCCTGGACACTGGTTCTCCAGTCAACGTAGTATCTTCCAAGCTAATGAGGAAGCTTAACTGGCTCCTGACCTCAACTACAATCAGTTGTATGGCACAGCTGGCATAGCACAAACTTGGGCCATTGGCGCCTACTCTGCTCTACCCATGAGGTTTGAAAAACTCCTCATTGCGTCTCCTGCTGTTGTCCTTGAGAACAAAAGTGTTGTGTTCTGAGGCGCGGCACAGACACACAACGGGAAATCCTAACCTTAGGATTGGATTTTTAAAAAGTCTCAGTTAGATGACAAGGAAGACAAATGCGTTTACCTTGCAGCCCTGGAAGAATAATCTCTACTAGTTGTGGCTAGAGAGAGGCGCAAAAGTACAAGAAGACACAAAGGAAAAAATGTGAATAGAACTTAATTTTTATTGGTGAATATGAAATGGAATATATAGTGGTTGAGAATACCACAAAGCAGTACATGGACGGTAGGATCACTTGCCACCAGCACTAGTGGGGCAAGTGAGTTGCGCAGGATCAAGAAACCAAACAATTGTATTTCCTGATTCAGTCATCAACTCATTTCAAGAGGTGAAAGCAAAAGCAAGCAATTTGTCCTCAAAATAGCCCACCAAAGGCAAAATCAAAACACAGTGAATAGCGTTATTCATGACATTGCCCTCCCCTAGATTGGCCTTATGGGGTGTTAGTTGTGAAGAAACTTAGCGTGCACTAAAGCAAAAGTATAGCCACTGGACAGGAGCTTTACAGTATATTCAGACCCTTGCTTAAAGATCACTTCTAAAGTGCCAATCCACAGAGAGTCCAACTTATGTGCGCAACCACCTACTCTGTGTTGATAGTAAAGTACATGGTCACCAACATTGAACTCAGGCAGGGGGGAGCGTCCAGCATTATTGGGAGAGAGCTTAAGCATCTTAGTCTTATATGCAGAAGTGTAGGCAGTGGCCTGTATGTCAATTATGCAGTTGACTAGGTCCTTAATGTGGTTTTCAGGATTCATGGCCTTATCTGAGGTAAGCAGGGGGGCCCTCAAGAGCAATGGGGTAGTAGCCTCTTGCCCATACAGCATAGCAAAAGGGGAGTATCCAGTGACACAATGTTTGCTAAGGCGGTATGCAAAGAGAGCGGCAGGTAAGTATAGGTCCCAGTTGGCAGCGTCAGAGTAAGTGAGATTCCTCATGATAGAGACCAGTGTTGAATTTGCACGCTCAACTGCCCCATTGGTAGAAGGATTTTAGGAGGCAGAGAAAGACTGATGAGACCCAAAAGCTTTGACAATAGAGGTTACTAGCTTGGCATTGAAGTTAGTCCCATTATCTGAGAGCAGCACTTGAGGACAGCCATGGTGGTAGAAATCATCTTGCAACAGGAAGGCAGCAGTTGTCTTAGATGTGATGTCCTTGGTAGGGCAAGCCTCTACCCACTTGCTGAAGTGATTGACAGCAACCAGAATAAAGCAACACCCAGAACATGAGCAGGGAAGAGGACCTACTGCATCAATGCTAACAGTGTGAAAGGCATGTTGCAGGGGAACTAATTTGAGCTTTGGGCAGCAGCTCAAGGCCTCTGTAGCTGAAAATTGTGGCAGCTAGCTATGACATCTGGGATCAGTAGGCAAAAGTTCTCCCAGAAGTAGTTCTTCTGAAGCCAGTCAAAGGACTTGGCAATGCCTCCATGCCCAGTTTCTTTATGAGCTTGTGACACCAATAAGAGGCAAAGACTGGGTTGTACATAAGGCAGATACTGGTCTCATACCTTCTTGAAGAGCTGATTGTCACGTATGAGGGTATCTTTGGATATCTTGGACAAGGCCAGTTGTACCTCTTCTGTCTCACTTTCCCAAGAAGAAGAATACCCAATTAGTTTGTATAATTGGTTGGCCTCTGCAGGATGCAAAGCAAGAATAGGCATTCTGGAGAGCTCATTGGCGTTCTGATGTTAAATCCCAGGGCAATGGAGCACTGGGAAGTTGTATTTTTGCAGACGTAGATCCCATCTAGCTAGGCGCTCTTCAGGTTCCTTAAGCTGTTGTAACCACTTGAGAGAAGCGTGGTCAGTGACAACTGTGAAGTGGGTGCCGTATATGTAATTACAAAACTGCTTGACTGCATGCAACACAGCAAGGCACTTCTTCTCTGTGACACTATAGTTCTTCTTGTGCTTGTTTAGCACACAGGAAGTGTAAACCACAGGATAATCTACACCCTTGTTGTCCAGTTGAGCTAGAATGGCTCCAATAGCTAGATTGCTAGCGTTGGTTGTCATAAATTGTGCTATTAATGCTATTTCAATTTGCCCTTTGAATATTGACAGTTGCAAAGATTTATCTGGTTTTGCATTTGAGTTAGGAAATTTCTTGCCTTCCGCAAATGGGTCTGGTTTAATATTCACCCATTCCGGATTATTGTACCTGTCTGTGGTTGATTCTGGTATGACCTCATACCAGCCTGACCCCCTCAGCCACTCTGTCTTCCTATTGAGTGATCACTGTCCTTTGTCTACCATTTAAAGTAGAATCTTCATTCCCAATAAAGTTTAAGTTTATCCACATTTGTGTTGGCTTTTATAATCTTCAATTTTTTCCTGCCCTTCTTCCAAAAGGACTTTTACATCTTTTTTTTCCAGGAAATTAAGGTGCATGCCCTTAATTTTGCCCTGAAGGCTAATCCAAGTCTAGCTTTGAACCTCAAATCTTTTGTAATAAAGATTTCCCGCTGTGTCCTCCAGGATGTTGTCCCCTGGAGCCAAACACAACAAAATGGGGCTCACTACAGGGGCTGCAAGCCCCTCAGTTATCCTTTTCCCACGTGCATTCTCTGGTCCCTCTCCCTTTGTTTCCAAAATACCAGATCAACCTAAAGTTTCCAGTCCCCTACTAGAAGAAGACATCACTGATGCTTCTGCAAATCCTATGGTATTGGTTCTGTCTCCCAGGCCCTTGTGGGCCCCCTTCCTACTTTCTCTCTCAACTATAAGCAAGCCTGTGCTGCCGCCCGCTCCCTTCTTCACTCTGGCACAATAGCCATGCACTCTATCCCTGGCCTCTGTCCCGGGTACGCCTCCAAAGACCTGTACTTCTTCCTTTTGGACTTTGGTCTCCCTCCCGCATTGATGGAATCCATGGATACTATTGGTGTGTTGTTTAACCAGTTCATCCATCCTGCCCTAGTCCACCACCAACTTGCATTGGGATCCCAGAATCAACTGCTAGATGCAGTAGCCTCTGCCATCTCTAATAACCACGCTCAAAATATGGCCTACCAAGAATGGTCACATAGTCTCTCTGCATGTATTTCTGATAACCAGCGCAACTTGTTGGCGTCACAGAAGTATTTAACTTCCTCCCTGAATTTCCTTTGCTCCTTGCTTCCTGGATACATAAAAGATCAACTATGCAAATTGGATGAACATCAGGCAGCCTGGCATGAGCAAATTGAGGCTTTTCTGTTTAACCATCAGCAGGATTTTGAGACTCTGGTTAGCAAACTAAATCAATTCAGAGAGCATATCAACTCACAACTTGAATTGATAGGAGCTCATGTTGATACTCGGGGCTTTCACCTGCAGCATCAATATGGTCTGGATAAGGCTGCTCAAGGCGACACTCTATACCAAGTGCAAACTTATGTGGACAATCAGGTGGCTTCTATTGAGGTGACTCCTCCTGCTCCTCCTGTCGGGACCCCTTCTGATTTTGAAACCAAAGTATG